>PNEQ01103643.1:0-44045 GCA_003012365.1 Medauroidea extradentata | reverse complement strand
ACGTGACAATGGCAGTACCAGAGTGTGTATAGTGAGCAAAATCATGGGTTCCCACTAGTAAAGATAAAAGTAGGATCTAAGCTTCATAACCGTGATCTTTCGATCAATGTTTTAAGAGTGACAAGGAGGGATAGAGTACGGAATGAAGAAATTCGACTATCACTTAATATCTACAACTTATCGAATATCGACAGGACTGAATGTTACATATGTCAAACCAAGGAAACAATAGCAAGACCAACAGTAATTAATACGCCTAAAATTCGCAACATTTCGATAGACCTAAATCATGAAGAAGAAAAAAAAATATCTTTCTTAAAATTACAAAAGATATATAAATTACTTATTTGTAATAAAAATGATAGCTCATTCAACATCGGTTGTTGAACATTCAATATCAACATATTATTTTCTTTTTAAGAGCGATACTATACATTTATTTAACTCGATAAAACCTTAACGCTCAACATTAGAAGGAAATCGTGCATTTAGATAAAATCACGGCTGGTACATACACGCCTAAAAGCTAGAATTCTGCAGAGGAGGGGAACTGAGTGACGTGGAGCAATGGTAAAAGATTGGTTTCGCATTCTGGATAACCAGGTTACTATTATCTTTTGTTCATTCTTATGTAACGTTTCAAAGATGTTCCAAAATCTCTGCATGAAAATGTCGTTTTCGTAAATTCAAACAGGGCATGGCTGATTCCGTTTCCTATTCTACGGCCACCCTTACCAAGGCCTTGACGTAACACGTAATAAAAAATATTGTGTTAATAGTATTTTTACCGCTGTAAAACACGATTCACTTGCATTGCATTTTCCTCAGCTTTAGCACAAATTTCTTGCGTTTCATATTTCTCAGAATTCTAGTCGCAAGGTTTTAAAAAGCGTGAGTTGTTCTGTGTTGACGCCAAACATTCGAGGAGCCTATTATGTGGAAAATACCACCCGTAGATGTTTAATGTCAATGAGCAGTAAATGTCACGTGTACTTTAGGTTGCGTAAAGTTTACCAGCATCTCAAAGATTCTTTGTGTTATCAGCTGTGCAGGAGATTTATTTCACTAAAATACAGTTTATCATTTCGAGAACGAACATTTAGTACAAAAGTATAAGGCCCTATCGTCAAATACCAAATCTTCCGTAAGCTCAGTCAGGGGAAACATAAGATGAGAATAAAACACATTGCTAATTGATGAGAACCGTATTATCACATATAACGTCCGAAGTAGGCAGGAACTGTCCTACAGAGTATCAGGACACGAAATTTAAAAAATTAACTATTGGTTAGTTACATTCGTTAATACGGATACATAATTCAATGCGTCATTAAATCATTGCAGTTGTACTACCTTTATCAAGAAACGAGAAACCACTATCATTTGCACAGTAAGAAAATGATCGCATTCAGTAAATCAAGATAAATTTTACGCATGTGCTTACTCACGCAAGGCAAGTAATTCTGAATAACTTATAGCGAGAGAAAACTTCGTTGTTTAATTCCACGTTATAACTCTTTAACGGGTTTAAGATACATATTTTAAATAAGTTCCGTAGTTTTTCTGTGGCTTCACGCATATGGTATTTTTCTTATTTCCGAAGCGAAATTCGTGATATTGATTTTTCCTGACTACTCTCAGCGATAGTTTATCAAAACTTACAAAAATTAATTTTCTTATTTCAGCTCTAAATCAGTTATAATTGTAGGAATGTTCATGTAATTTATAATACATGGAAATTATAAGTCATTGGAAATACTGACGAGATCATACTCAAATGTTATCAAACTATATGTAAAATTAATTAGAAAAATGCCGATACATGCATATGTAGGACGACGTAACATTAAAATTGTAATAGGTTTACTGTCCCATAAAATATGTGCGTTCACTTGCACAAGTTTTCTTGTTCAAATAAAAACAAAGGTACTAACTAAATGTTACAGTGTAAGATGTTCTTAAAAAAACACACTACATTTTTATTTTCATAGTTGCATGATAAAACTATTTTTTTTATTGTCTACAATGTTAACATCAATTCTACGGTTTTTTCAAATGAACTGATGCTCCACGCAAAAAAATGATTTTCAATCTTCCTTGCTACAGTAGCACACCCAAATGTCAAATCAAAATTTAATAACCGTTAAAAATAAGCGCCTCTGAATAATGCTGTCAGGTTTAATGAGAGAACTAATTTCTCACGCAAGAAATGTGAGTGAAAGAAAGTATTCCTCGTGGAGTGAAAATCAAAACTGCCAAATTTACTATCTGAAAACGGTAGGCGCCAAGCACGCCTAACGACGTAATAGGTTTGATGATAACTTGAGATGGCCGGAGCACCCTAACGAGCATAATAAATGACAGGCTGGCCCAGAAGAGAACGAGATGCTTATGAGCGCGTCTAGCGTAAGTGCGGGGCAGTTAATTATCAGCCGTAATTTGTGAGTGTAAGATAGTAGGAGAGCGGAGGGGATCACCCGAACCCGAACCGAGCTGTAAATTATTCGAAGACGATGAAGATAGGCTGCAGAGGCGGAGGAAATGAATGCTCGCTGTCTCCAGACCGTCGCTAATTGGTGCTAATTACCCGCAGAGCTAGCGGTCCGCAGCGCGCACCCGAACACATATCCCCTTCTCTCGACACGAGGAACAAGATGTTACTTCATCGCCACGCGACTTGTTTATCTATGTTTTGCTTGGAGGACCTAGGAAGAAGAGTTAACATATGCTTAAGTGACGGCATCGATGACTGTGGAGACTGAAAGTTTCGAAACTCCGAGAGAGGTTTCTTAACGAAACATTACTTTCTCTTGAAATCTAATAAGTTGTTGATATGATAATTTAAGTTATTACAAAAAAAAATTTATATTGTCGAATTGACATGTACTTATAAGCCCAGCCAATATCCAGTCATCAGTATCACTTATTTATGGAATATAAGCCACGGGCTTGGTTCACGGATGGTGTCTTCCAGATGTGAAAACTTTAAGTATCTATTAAGGCAATAATAAACCAGGACATGTTCTGATTAGCGCCACCTACGTTTCAAAACCTGCTTGTGATATATTACTCATAACATTCAGCATTATAAAGTATTTGTAAATATCCAAGTGCACTTATTTCCAGTTCTCTGACACACAATGGAGTGATGAAAAGGTTTCGTATTGCTTAATTTATCTTGCTACTCCCAACTATAAATATTGTTGCTACGAGTACGTATTCTACATAAGACCGTCGATTATATCATTATTGGTTTCGTTGTGTAGAGTGCAGGGAATTATATAAAAAAAGAGATTTTAATTTATTTAGGCAGCAACTTATGTTATGCTTTCCGTGAGTGACTACACCTGCTAGCGCACAGCAAATTCATATCAAATATATATATATATATATATATATATATATATATATATATATATATACATACATACATATATTAGGATTTTTTATCAATGGCAATAGGCCTACTGTACACCAAAATACCATTTTATAGTTTCATGTGCGGTAGAAACAAGAATATTGTACGAGAGAGATAGATTATGGTCAGCACTCAACGTCAAGTTCTTTAACGGTAGTGAAGGGTGCTGGGTGACACATGAGGTGAGTATGGAGCAGCGCCGGAGTGAAGGGGCGGGGGAAACGGGAGATCCCCGAGAAAACCCGCCGACCAGTGGCATCGTCCGGCACGATTCCCACATGCGGAAATCCGGGGACTGTCCCAGACGGGAATCGAACCCGGATCGCCTTGGTGGGAGGCGAATGGTGTGACCATTCGGCCACCGCGGTCTCAATATTGTACGATATTTTGCTTTCTTAGTAACAAAATGGTGATTCATTAAACCGAAAAAAAAATTTTATTTATGCATTTGAAGGCTTGTGTAGAATATAGCCACAAAATTTTCTCTTTTGACACAAGCAATAAGCTTTTGAATAACAACGCGAATTTATTAGTTCACTTAGAATGCTGATAAACTGCAAACCACGTGATTAGTATTGTAACTGGTAATAATTTAGTGCTAGTAAATGCATCCAACTTTCTAGGGTTAAAACTGTTAGCATCTGGTGGCACCATATGTTACCGTAAAATATTCCTATGGGATTATTAGAGTACGATAGTGTGAGCATGTGGTTATGAAAGCAAAAGTTATTTATATTGCACGGTTATTTATTTACGCATTAAAATAATTAGAGACTAAGTAAAACTGGTGACTTTTCTTGCTGTACGTTACGTTTGAAGTGCGATTGTCTTTACCTTCAAATAAACCTTGGGTGTTGTTTTTCATTATGCATATCGTATTCTGAGATATACTTGCATAACAGGTGCTTATCAATAATACAGAAAATTCTACTCCCAAACGGTTACATATTCTTGCGCTTGAAATATGTTACTGGGAGATGCGATTGTTCATTTCTCGACTGAAGTACTTAACATGCTTTACATTTGCATATTTACAAATAAATTCAAACTATGTAAAAAATACGGTTAAAAATCCAGGACTATTGTTAGAAACATAACCTTTCGGCACCTCAAATGACCTTAAAACATATATTTTTTTAAGACTAACGTGTCTGGAAACATACCAACGGGAATCAAAAGACAAGCAGATAGAATCACGCGTTTGGACTTTATAAAATAAACTATTGTCCACTTTGAGCCCCATAGGAAAAATAATAGTGTAGAATTCACAATAGCGCCACAGACCCAGCACGATGGCGCGATGCGATACTAAAAATTCTCGTCATTGAAAACACTAGTTCATCTACAAATTTTATTACACATATGTGTGTGTAAATTATTTTTGCAATTACATACTTACTTCTTGTACGACAGCCATACATGCTTGCAGTAATTCACTCTTTTCCGTTTATTTGATATATTATTTAAACCCTCACTGGTACCCCCAAATGTGAAAATAAAGTCACAAACACGTTTGATTCAGACGTTATGATTTGCTTAAAATAACAATCACAAATCTCTCGTAAAAAATAAATGCAATTTACTACCATCTCACAAGTTTCACCAACATCTGGGCACTAAATTAAGTTTCGTTTTTCGGCTTTGTTGCGTTCGCAAAGCAAGTAAAATAATAATTTATATTTGGAATTCACGTAGCGTCTACGATTTTTGTCTCACTGATGTCACAGAATCCTCGTCGCTGATTGGCTGACAAGTTATTTTATTCGCGTCGCGCTCTTCTCGTCGCGTCTGTCCCGCTGTTGTGAATCCATCGTTACAGTAAATAACTGCATGTTAGTTGAGTGACTAGCACGTAGAAATATTACTGCATTACATACAAAGGTCTGCGTGCTATCGATTTAGTGTCTCACACACACAAACTGTAGGAAGCAACCTTAGCAAGAGGCTAAAGGTTTAATTTAGTATTAATCATGCTGATACTAAAATTTTGAAGAGACTAGAGTTGATGTTTGCCAGTATGACACCTATCTAGATGCTGTAGTCAGAAGTCGAAGCCACGTCCCAGGGGAATGTATGCTACCCACACAACATCGACGATTGACGGGAAGTATCGACGAGCATACGAAGGGGTATATGGCAACACCCTATTACGGTAGTTGTAAAGAAGCATAATCTAGAGCCACGATTTGGTGGCGAAAATATTTTATCATCATTTGGTTTGAATGTGTTATGTGCGCATTTGCAGTTCTGCTGCATTGTCTGTGATTGGATGTTGTAACTCTCAGTTTTCTTCGACATCTACTACGAATTGACAGAAGTGTGAAGTACAAATAACCTTATTCTGATAGGTGCAATCAAATAAGAGACGTGTCTGAACAAAGACACGCTGCCAATAATCATGAAGCATATCTACTGATGTGCACGTGAGGCACTGGAAGAAAGTGATGCACAAATATTTTCGCGACAAAATCGTGACTATAATGACTATACATGGTTGGAAGTAAATTATAACGAATTAAATTCTTCTTTGAAAATAAATTTGTACTACCAAGTGCAGACATTTTACAACACTGTTTAATGAAGTATAAGCAGTGTTATATACTTCGAAATGTGAAAAAAAAAAAAAAAAGACTTTTAAGTATATACGTTTAGTACAATTATCATTTCTTCATCGATACGAAATATCTGGTTTTATTTCCTAACAGAATTTATTGAATATATGGCCTGTTCTTCATGAATTTGTCACTGAAGTACGAACATCATGCTCGGAAACGTAAAATACTAACAAATCGCTAACCAAACTAGAGCAATACAAAAGTACGAGAGTAAATGTCATGCATTTTACGGGTTATATATATTAGGAAGTATCAATAATTAATGTTCAATCCTGGCCGTGGATGCTAATAAGATATTGTCAATGAAAGAGACACCATGTTAGATTCTCGGAGCTTATGTGTCTTCTTTAATAGCATGGCACAAAAACTATGTACAGTAAAACAACTATCTGGTTGTTTTGACCAAACATTACTTGAGTAACAATATAAAAATAACAAATTAATTTTATTCCGTCAAAGCAATATTTATTTTGCCTCACAGAAACAGATTACTTGTCGCTCCTAGCAAATTTAGTTTAAGGCCATGACCCATAAATTCTACTGCTTTAACGATAGTTATTTTTTAAACACTAAACGAAAGAAAATATAAAAAAACTGTTGTACAATTTTGTTAAAAGCAGTGTATACCATGTTAATTATTTTTTCTAGACAAAATACACAATAGTTTCAGCTAATTATGCAGTTAAGAAAATTCTCATTAATGAACTAATTAGCGATATCTATACTATATTTTTTGTTGAAAAACAATTTTGAACAAAATTATGCAACAGTTTTTCGATATCTGCTCTCGTTTAGGAATGAAAAAATAATTATTCCGAAAGCAATAGAAATGATGGCTCTTTGTTGTAACACAAGCCTTTATCTCAGTGGCCTCATGCTCGGTATGAAGGTTGATAGCTTGGTCCCGAACTTCACAGCACTAAGGTGGTTCCTACAAACGGAATTTTATATACTCCATCTACATGCAAGTGCTTGTATCGTCTCTTCCTACGTGCCTCAACGAAACTTATTTACCATTATTATTATGCTGGCATTTTGCGCTACAATCTTCGTTTGTGAAAGAAAAATCCTGTTCTGTAATTGTGTTCAACATAAATCCATTCATTTTGTTCCAATTATGATGGGGTTACTAAGCTACTTGAAAGAAATATTGTGGCCGCTACAAAATATTTTGTTAGTATTTATCTTGCCAAATGTTTTTCGTGCTTTCCACAGAAACATTTTGTAGTCACCACAAACAAATTGTGGTCACCATAAAATGATTTGGTGTTTTCTGTATAATAACTACGAAACGTTTCTTTCAGTGTACAGGGTGTCCAGAACAAACACATAATAAGCACATCACGCTAGTCCAGGGCTAAATTGTAGACGAAAATACTAGTGACAAGATGTACGATGACATTTCACTGCACGATGTGGCAACATAGCACTGTTGTTAGTCCCCTCTTGCGCTCCACAGATATCTTGCTTATCTTACTACTACTGTTCTAACATGCACATTATGGATGCAATTTAAGAGCCTGTGTCTTTAAGCATGCTGAACTATTATTTTTTTTCCTTACTCCAAATTTGGCCTGGTATATTAGAAAATATTTCAATTGGGACATAGCTAACTACTAGAAACAGGAAAAATTCTCGGGTTCACTGTCCGATAGGCTAGCTTCCAAGAATATCTGTGTACTCAAGCAGACAATAGCTCCTCATTGGCTGCTTTCTGACACAGAGATAACATATGATTGGGTCTCTGTTTAGTTGTTTATTTATTACTTGCTCAGCGTCCTACAGGAGGCGGTCAGTAAGTTACGGGCCAATTACGACAATTGCACTAACTTATAGTTGTTTGAAATCTAGCTTGTGTCCAAAAATAAACGCGAATTTTTAACGTCCCTAGTAACTACATTATATTTCATTGCGCACATTGTATTCTAAGTATTAAAAGGTAATTATGAAATTACTAATGTAATTAAAAATAATTATCCCTCAACATGTAATTAAGACTAAATAACGCCACATCTTCAAGTTATTAAATGAAAGTGGATTAATTTTAACCAAAGAGGTGACACAGGTGATCCCAATCAGTCCAACCATGATTGTACGTTCACTTGACGTAGCGTACATAAAATAATACCTGGACGTAGAGTGCTAGAAGGGATTTTATACGTGCAATGTTGCTACATTTTACACGAGAAATGTCGGACATTTTACCGCGTACATTTTCGTCTCAAATTTAGCCCATTACTTGCGTGGAGTGCATATTACGCATTTGTTTTAGAACAGCCTGTATACATACATTGACTAAACATATTTTAAACTTTTATTTGTGTATTTTTAATAAAGGTGGAGGAGAATGCTAGTCTATAACAAGAAATATCCCCTGCTGCTGTAAATTAAGCCTATGGTTTGCACTGATCCTACATAATACGGCAGTATTCGCTCGCGAAAGTCATTCCCCCAGCTGTGTTATCTTCCTTCTCCATCGAGCAGGCCACTTACGCGGGCGTCTGGACACAGAGCTGTCACCTCCTAATTGACGACCATCAAGATGGCGATGTGGCATGACGTCATGTTCCCTTGCCCCCTCACACCCCCTCCTCTATCCCACGGGCGCAGTTTCCTCCCCCTATTTCTCCGGCTACACTCAGAGCCCACTTCACACGCTGCATTGCCAGTTCAATGTTCTAGGAAGGCAGGCTGCCCGTTTAATTCTTTTATTTGGAAACCTACACTAGAGATCGCCGTTTATTTCTATCTCCGGCGGTAGCAGTCAGTGGGCCCAGCGCTCTACGTGGGAATACCCGTAGTGGTGAAAAAATTACGTTTAGTTAAATCTCGGGAAGTTACGCGCTATGACGAAAAGTCTGCGCACGTCTTTTTTCTACGTCATTTTAGAGTAAAGTTCCAGATCGAAATATTTAACTTCTTAATTTCTCGTGTCGCATTGGCCAGAATCTAGAAAGAAAATAGGAAGGTTATTTCTCTTGATGTACATTTGGGTTTGACTGGATTTAGTTGCTTGGACATACTCCATTACGAAATAAATGACTGTCAAAAGGAAACTAAAAATGAGACAAAAACATTAAAAAAACAGAGTATGATTTAGTCAACAGGATACATACACAACATAAAATTCCAAAAATCTAATCGGGTCAAATAAAACAAGGAACGAACCGATAATAAATTAAATAACAAAAATAAAAAAGAAACCTAAGTTAACATGTGACACAACAATGAGACAAAAGAAAAACACAAATATATCAGACACGAACAGAAATGTGTCGACCTAATGACGGGAACAGATTCCAGTTCCCGAAACGTCGTTATACTGACTGTCTGGAAAACTACTGTGTTTTGTCTCGTCTCATCGTTTGTTTCGTCTCATCGTTTGTGTCGTTTGTTGTTTTCTGTTTGTGTCTGATATCTTTGTGTTTTGTTTCGTCTCAGCGTTGTCTTTTGTTGTATTTCTGTTCGTTTATGATATCTACTGTGTTTTTGTTTCGTCTCATCGATGTGTCGCATGTTAACTTAGGTTTATTTTTAAATTTTTGTTATTTCATTTATTATCTGCTTGTTCCTTGTTTCATTTAACCAGATTCCATTTTTGGAATTTTATGCTGTGTATGTATCTTGTTGACTAAAGAATACTCTGCTTATTTATGTTTTTGTCTAATTTTTAGTTTTATATTGACAGTCGTTTATTTCGCAATGGAGTATGTCCACGTCACTAAATCCAATCATGCACTCCTATTGCACAGTTATTTCAAAGATCATAATAATTGGGTTTGAATTCCACTTGGGAAATCCCATCTTCATTGCTTTTTTTTAAAGCAAAATTGTGTGTGTGTGTGTGTGTGTGTGTATGTATGAATTGAAATGTTATACAGCAAAAACTGATTTAAATAATGTGACGGTGTTACGATATATTCTACTTTTAGAATTTTAAAATATGAAATGCGCAAACAGAAGAAAGCGTCAAATAGGAACCCTTGACGTGACCTCGTGCATTTGTCCTTTGGTACATGATTTGTACAAGTTTCTGCGAGAATCGTAAATTGAAATAATTTTTTTGAGAAGATAAAAAATATTCGCGAAATAACTACACTTTTAATTACTAATCGTGGCTGACATTCGTTGACTGACCAATATATATATATATATTGTCCAGAATCTTCAGCGAGAACTGTAGATTGTTTATAGATAATGTTGAATTAAGGCCATGCCCTCTAGTTTCTACTTTCTTTTTAGCGATATTAATTTTTTACGCTTAAACGAGAGCAGATGTCAAAAATCTGCCTGGCAGTTTCGTTTAGAATCGTCTTCTCCATGTTGGCAGGGTTTTTTTCAAGGCAGTACATGCTATGGTTTTAACGAAATTCTGGTTAGTACACTTTTCAGCTAAAACAGTATAATTTTTTGCTTTGAAAAAAATATCTGTCACGGCTAAATCCATTTCAAACAAAACAAATAAATTCTAACAAACATTGAAAAATCTCATCAAACAAATCTGCCAGACAGATTTTTGATATCTGCTGTCGTTTAATATTACTCTCTAAATCTGAATTAGTGAATATTCACTGATTCACGCTGATGGATGGAGCAGTTTCAACAATTTTAATCAATGAAAATAGTCACTGTTTAATTAGTGAATATTCACTAATTTCCTTTAAGAGCGCCAATATCTCACAAGTGAATCAGTGTATATTCACTTTTTTTCAGTTGTTTTCAAAGAACAGTTTTCACTTATTGAATAAGTAAAAAATTACTGGAAAATCTCTGGACATTCACTAATTAACTTGTGGAATGTTGGCACTATTTATCGGAATCAGTGAATAGTCACCGATTTCACAGTGGTTTCTCACTGATTCAAATTGTTGAAACTGCTCCATCCATCGGCGTGAATCAGTGAATATTCACTAATTCAGATTATAGTGTAATAAGTAACTATCGCAACAACAGCAGTAACTAAACAACACAGCCGTAAAAGAACACCACACTAATGTCTTACAAACATAGGACCTACACTGCATACCGTAGAAGACAGATACACTGAAAGTTCGTACGAGGTGGGCTAGTAAGTTAGCCTTCCGACTGCATTTTAGAACACGTTGTTATTAGACTTTGAATACTATTCTGATGTGCTTTACCTATTCCCAAAACAGAAAAAAATCTTATCTGAACTGCTTGTGTATTATATTCACTGTCGTATGACGAATTTCATGACTTTAAGAGTGCGTGATAGATAAATATACATAAAAAACTCGTAATCTACACGTTTTTTTAAAAGGTAGTATAGGAAAAACTAAATATCAACTATCCTAGATAATGAGATTGGCCATCTTCACGAGGAAAAAATACCCAGTGTGGTGCATCAGAGCTTGTATTTTAGAAATACGTTACTCGAAAAAAAACCGTTTGCAGAATGTTAGCAGTAACTGTTGTCGTGCTTCGAGAAACCTACAGTTTTAAACTGATGCTTCTAGCACTAAATGATGTACGACTGACAAAAGTTTCTTATCACAAAAGTTTAAATGTCACTAGGCCAGTTTATCTAGGAAGCAGCTTATCACACGAGACACTGCCGGTAGCATATTGATAGCTGCAGACACGTGTATTATATGTTGACATCTTCTGTCTCTTTCCTGAGGTTGGTAGAGTATTGAATGATTGAGGAGTGTTTGTGGGAAACGACATAAGTGCCAAATAGTAAGTTTCTCAGGAAATGAGAATAAAACCCTGTCACAAATAATTTTATTACTATAATGCTGTTACATTTATTTACAGGATTGTATGTGTGAAAAGAACTGTTACAGAAAATTTATAGAAAAATGTTACTTCAAATGGCACTTGTATCATTCTCCATATCAACAATTATGGAGTTACACAAAGTGCATTCTACGGACGTTTGTTTGAGCTGAACAATGCATTATTGGTGCTTATATCACTTCCAAATGTATTAACAACAGGACATATAATTCTTTCAATGGAAAACCTCGAAATGTGGTTTTCTGGCACTCATATCGTTTCCCACAAACACTCCTCAATTGCTGCGTGTACTGGCACTTGCATAATCATTACGTGTATTTACAAAGTGGTCTTAATACCACAGAACTGTTTAGCCCATTGTGCTGACAGACGCTTCGTCACTTTCTTCGTGAATGGTTGTAATTTTTTTAGTGTAGCTTCGCAGTGGTTATTACAGGTTTGTGTAACCATCACCAAATGTATACGTAGAGTTGAAATCATTCTGCTTATTATTTTACAAATCACTCTTATCTCAACTGTGAGTTCACTTAAAAAGATAAATTAATTGATTTTGTAAGACAACAGAATGACATGGCGAAAATAAGTAATGGAAAATTAAGTTTTCAATCGGTAGGTAATGTTTAAATATAATTACTATTGTCCGTAACTGGATTACGTTGTTGGCAATTCAACCCAAGTGCAAAATTTCTAATCTACCTCTTGTCATAATAAAAATAACAGGGAAGGTCACCTTCTTATTGCATACAACTTACTTAAGGGCGTGGTGCACACACAGCGAACTGTAATGTCTCGATAAAATGTGGGCTAAAAGTGTTTTGCTTCTGGGTTGTTACGTTGTTTATTTGTTCTGCAATGCATTGTGATTTGTTTGAGTAATAATGTGATTACAAAGGCAATGCGCAAAATAAAGCATAAAGGGCCTATGTCTCCCTTATTATCATGTTTACTTAAAATGTTTCCTGTACAATTTTCACTTGACTTTTGCACAGTGAATAATATCACTAAGCTAGTCTGTGCGTTTCATATATATCTTGTTTATACTTGGGTTCAATTATGTCGACTTAACTAGTTCCAGACAATTAAATACTAGTGTGATATTTTTTAGAGGGGAAACAAAAGAAAAAAACCCGCAGAAGCTGTTTCACTTGCATTTTTGGCAACTTAAACGTCCAGATCCAGTACTTAATTCCAGAAAAGAATAACGTTTACAGTGGTGTAGGTTATCTGTTTCACACACTTTTAGTAAGTTTTGAAAATTGGCTATTAATTTCTATGCGTTGTATATGTTTGGAATTTTTGTTCTGAAGTTACGGCCTATACACAATTGAATACTTTAACATTTGACTTTACGTTTCCGTTACTTTATGTAGTTCGTCAATACACAATACAAATGCAAAGTTAAAGTAACGACAGTTGAAAAACTATTGGAAATATGTTTTATGAAACGAAAATATTGTGATACAAATCATTATATATTTACCGTAAATGCACATTGCGTAGGTACTATAAAAATAAACCCAATTATTAATATTTGTTCAATTATTATAATATTTTTTCAGAACAAAAGTAACGCCATCTATTGATGCAAATTAATGTTCATTTACAAATATTTCTCCAACACTACTTACTAAGATTTTCGAGTAAATTTAAGAAAAAACTGTTACTTTTTCACGAAATCCCAATACTGGACAACAAAACTGTACTCAGAAATAAACACTTTTCATTTTAGCATACATAATCAGCTGGTTATTTGCGAACAGCCATCTCGACTTTGACTCTAGGCTTCAGTTTATCAGGAACGCAAAGTCAAGGCTACTTGACTTTAGCTTTGGCGACGCCATTGTGTACGACTCCATAAAAAGCCATGTATTGGAAGCTATCGTAAAGTCAAATGTTAAAGTCAAATGCTAAAGTTTTCCATTGTATATAGAGCTTTAGTCAAATATTTATAAAGTTTGGGTTCTGAAATTAGTCCGATATTTATAAAGAAAATTTTTTTCAGTACTGCGGATAAGATTAATTACATTAGATACTGAAAGAACAGCCAGACTTAACTGAAGCAATAGACAACAGACGGTATTACGTGAGATTCGAGAAAGCGGTGGATCGTTGCTGTGGAACGCAGTAAGCAGTTTTCCATGTCAATGGACGCGAGCTGTGGGCGGATTATCTTGGCTGGCAGCTCGCGCGCGGTTATCCGCCAGTAGGCGTGACGTCACAGAGAACTGGGCTGCATTCCGTCACCCATACAGCCTACAACATGCGCACACGAGAGTTCCGTTATTAGTCATACATGCTCTGCCCATTATGAAGAGGCAGCTTGTTCACGCGCTTGAAATGTATTGACTAACCACTGCTGATTAAAGGCGTTCAATTGCGAACTATTCATTATTTCATATTTATATAAACAGTTTTGTAGACGTTACTTATGACTACATCATAAATTCAAAATTGTCATGAAATGAGAACATACACTCAACTAAAACCAAAGAAATTAGTAAAATGAAATAACTGACACTTAAGTTAGATGCCACGACCTATTTGTTTTAAAAAATGAAATACAAAACAACCTAACTTTGTATTTTAAAATATATGTGGTTTTGTATGACGTTTAGTCAATCATCGGTTGTATCTAATTCCTGTGTAAATTATTCTACTTAAAAGGGTTGTTGATTTTATTCAGATTATGTCCCCATAACATCCAACTATAGAGAATATTGAAGTCCCTAGTAACGTCTACCAAACTAATATTAATTCATACAAACATGAAAATATGATTTTTCCCGCCTTATTAGATCTTACACATATGTTCTTATTTGGGTATTTTTTAATAACGTTTTAAAATCCTGAAAGTAAACAGAAATCGAAAACCGGCACTTTGTTGTACTGTACTGGAAATATTTTAAAATATTTAACACATTTTTTTCGTAACTAAACATTATATGATTTTGGCTGAAATAAGTGCTTCAATTTCGTTTTCCAACGAAAACTGTCTGTCCTGCGCACTTGCAACAAGAGGACTTTTTTGTAATGCATGACATGCTCCTAAATTATTCGTCTTCAAATACCGTCATATACAGACAGCGGCAAAGTTTTACGACGTACAAAGGTGGTCACCCCTGTGATTTTCATAACGACGGAAGGCTTTAACGAGCATTTGCTTGGAATGTGTATTTGAAGAGAATATTGCTACGCTCTGGTACGATGTTACTATTTACTGTGACTATTTTTGGTCATAAATTGAGTGTTCGAAAATCCTGAGCCCATAACATCAACCACAGTCTCGTTCGACTAACTTTAAACCACCAGAGACGTATTATTACATGAATGAACTGTGATCAAAAATGTGTGTCATATAACCCTTTATAACAATGTCACGTGATAATTCTTCCAGGAGAGTTTGTATAGGTGTATGTTTACTACGCTGAGTTAAGTGTCATGCACCTACGTCCTATACAACCTGCCTTATATGGTTGTTTTCACAGTCTTGTTTTCTTGGCTGGCACTCAACATGAGGTGGGATCACAATGCATAAGATAACAGTAGACATAGGCCATAGATCGTACGCACAAAAACTGTTTACCATGTATTCGAACTTATTGGTTTACAACTGCTCAAAATTGAGCGTGTGCATAGAAATGGTAATATTTCATTTCTGGTGATCAACCAATGAGAGCAAAGGACTCACTCAAAGTCCGCCAAGTTGAATTATTTTCCAAAAAACATGAGAATTAGTAAAAGCGAAAATAAGAAATTCTAGTGTATAAACTGTGTTTCTATACAGTAAATTGGGTTTTACGCTGTGCAGTTTATTGGGGACTTGTTTCTATATTTTATATCATCTCCAAGTACGATCCCATTCCAAGCATGTTCAAATGGTTTTCGGATATATTCCGTACGGTAACAAACGCTTCAGATTCATAGAAAAAATGTCTTTGGCTAAACGATAAGCAAGAATTCAACTGTGTTTTAATTTTGCACAAAGTTTCTGGTCGTGTACACTTTCTATGTGTTATAAGTCCTGTTATTATGATTTTTATTGTGAACCACCAACACAATTAACGAACTGAAGGTGGTTGCATCTAGTGGCGCTGTATGTCGAATATGGAACATATCCTAACGTAGCACGACTATGGCAGTTAACAAGCAAACACACCGTCTCATTCAACTCGGTTCATCGGTAACATTATTTTAACAAATATCATAAGTTTTATCAGCAGTCATATTCTTTTCTGTGCTTTCTTTTACGCTTCATATTTCACAAACGTGACCTGTTTTATCAGCAAGAAAATATATTATAACGAAAATTTTACTCAATAACCTACTGTATTGCTGTTGGTTGACAACTAACATTCCGAAGTCGCATGCACAAAGTTTTGGTTCAAATTTTTCACAACAATGAACAATTTTAGCTGGTTTTTGTTTAGATTTTTGAAGTCAACATTTCAATAGAAGATTTATTTATTTAATAATTTATACTTTTACTTGCCCTCGAACAACACAAGGCCTTGTTAGAGATACACGAGGGAAAGACGTGGGATGTCAGCGAGGGCCTGTAATAATGAACCAACCCGTCAATTGCTTAGAGTAACTTCGGAAAATCTTATAAAACCGAAATCAGAATGGCCGTAGCCGGGAATCGTGGCTGAATCATCCCGATGCGAAGGCGATTGTTCAACCACTGCTCCACCACACTCGGTGCATACGAGTGCATGTAAGTACACATGTAGGCCTCCGTATTTGCAGCGATAAATGAGCTCTTATTGTCAAAACTAATCTAGTGACAAAGTACGAACGAATTTTAAGAGGTAGAGTGCTGGGAAAATGTTCTACGCACCCCCAATCCCTTGCCTGTGGAACCCACCTCCGACACCCCCTCCCCCTCAAGCCCTCGCCTTGGGAGTACATAGCTTTACCGGTGATCTGTACTTTTGGCAAGGCCGGTTATCTTCTTTACCGTTCTCTATGCATAACTCCGGGAAGTCACGTGATTCTTGTGCTGACGAGAAACACGCGTTATGATATGAGTTGTCGTAATCATAGCGGAATGTCGCCAGCTGTTATCTACTACAGATGTTTCGTTCTGTAGTTGTTATCACCGACAAGCGCCACTGTTTCTATTTTAATGTGGCGACGTACGATGGCTCGGGTATTCCTGACCACGCCCATCAAGACTGCATCTGCTGTATGAATTGTCGCTGCTTGCGGTTTCCGCCAGTGCACGAAAGAGTTGATGAGCTTTACTCTGAAGACTGTACTTTCCCCTTCACATTCTCCAGGCCTATCTTTTATCTAGGATCCCTGGTTTTAGCAAACATATTTTTCACTTCTTTGTTTCAATGCCTCATGTTCATATCTACAGGTCCGCTACGTGGTTATTAGGAGTGTGAATTTGTGCAGAGACATCACTTATTTGATTGTGCCAATCAGAACAAGCTCACTGCGATACCACACGTCTGCGATTATTGGGTAGAGCCCCATGTAGCTGACAGTTAGACATATTCAATCACAGACCACGAAACAGAGCTGGAGATGAGAACGTAAGGCATTGAAACTAATTAAAGACAAAATCTTTCCGCCAAACTCAGGGGTCCGTATCCTTTGCTCCGCTTCGTGTAGGCCGTTTAAGGTTAAGAGACCATTTTAGAAGATAATTTAGCAAAGAATAATATTACTAAAATAACATTTACTATTCAGGCGTAAACTGTTGAGGACCGGAAAATAAATCTACTGAGTTACTGTCACTATCGCTGCCATGTCAATAGTTTTTTTTAAGTTATGAATATGTGTTGCGTTTGGCGTAGTGGCTAGAGCACTTGTTTCCCACCAGCGAGATCCGAACTCTACATGTTCGGTGCATCTGGTAATCGTGCTGGGTGATGCTGTTAGTTTCCTCGGGTATATCACGTATCCACCACCCCTTTATTTTGCCTCTGCTCTAACTCAGCTTGTATAACACTACACCTGCGTTGGTGGGCCCTGCCACAAACAGTCCGGGACACACACGATGGTGGCGCACGTGTGTGTAATAAGATCTGAATTATCTACCCCTACTACAATTGTGCAGGGAGGGGTGAGCCGAGAAAACGGGTGGGTCTATAGATCCCGAAATCACGTCGTTAGAGAAAGACCTCGCGGTTAATTGCTGACCAAAATTTTTCCCCTCTCCTCTCACATTACCACGGAAAAATAAGTACATAAAACACGCTACTGTCTTCGAAGTGCATATGGCTTTATTTCGGCATGTTTTACATTATATATTCACGCTCAACAAAAATCAGCAATGTATAGAGGTACGAGTGTTTTGGAGATTTATTCTAGATCATGTTCAACGTCAAGAATGCATAATTCAGTGTGATTTCTGTGATTGGACGAAAGCCTTTTGACATAGCTTTGACTACTGCAAGCCAGTAATAAATAAGGAAACAATTGGTGGGGTTATCACGTGTTATCCGTTTGTACGGTTAGAAGTCAATGGATAATCGACTGTGGCCAGTGTGTGTATAGGACTGTAAAGTCTAGGCTGCTGCCAGATGAGTCCGCAAAATATTTGTGTCTCTGCAGTGCAGATACTCAGAGCATATAGTAGTTTGAGTCCTGGCCAGCAAGATACTACCTTGGTACGCATGATTTTGAGTCTTTTACAGGTTGTGTGTTAACTATCCTACACGGCTAACCAGCACGCAAATAATAATTCCCATAAAAAGGAAGCCTACTATATTTCTTCTTATATGAACTGAAAATTCAAATTTATGGTTTTGGGATCGTTCATTAGTTGTGGTGGTGAAATTAAAGTACTGAATCAGTGAACCGTTAACGAATAAAGTTTTTGGCTAATGTAGTACTTTTTTCGCCTCCACACCTACGACAAGCTGTCGTTTCATCGTGTAGCTTGCGGGGAACTTCAACCTATGGCAGTTAACATCGTCTGCCGTAAGTTGGTTAGAGAGGTGTATTCCAGAATTTCAGACTCATACGGTATTTCTGGATGCAGAAATTCGAAATGGTTATATTACTGATGCATTCGATCAATTTCGAGGTACGAAAAAATTTTAACGTTTAAATAAATGGCAGGATAACTCCTTATAGTCCTCTGCATAACTTGAATCACAGTTGATACATCTGGACATGTTTTCCGTTATCTTGCTTAAGTTTTAAGGCAATGCCAGCCGCTGCACCTGGTCCCATTGTGTACAGCGGTTGACAGACAAAATCACCCACAGGAGTTAGCCTACTCCTGCCAGAGAGAGATCACACCCCCTCTAAACGCATTGTACCAAGTTGACATGAAGTTGGGACCGCTTAATGACACTTCTGGATAGGTTGAGGAATTAATTTTCTGTGTTTACCTGCACATATGAAATATTTACAACAAATAATAATCTGTGGATATAAAAAAATACGTACGTAGTAACTTTACATTTCAAAATTGTTTTAATTATGTTTTCATTTCGAATGAAAGAACAAAAAAAAAATCGTTACGTCCAACATTTCATCAAAAATGCTTTGACCTAATAGGTTCTAACGAACTTTTACTTACGTTGTAAGGTTTTACAAAGCTTAATGGTGCTTGTGTAGTATTCTGAACCATCTACAACTATTAAAATAATAACTGCTGATATTAACAGTTGAGAGCAAAACTGTTCTATGCATAAATGATGTAACAGTCAGTTTACCACCGACAAAAGTTACATTGTAGAGCGTATTTTCACTGCCGCCATTTTACTTCCAGATGAATGTTAACGCAGAATCAATACCGTTGGCCATTTAAACAAGAAAATCACGTCTGTCACGGAATGGAAAATATTTAAACAGGCTCGGCATTTGTAAACATGACAGTGTATCCTTCATTAATTACCATCTGTTTCACAAGTAAACCTACAACTCTCAGGTATCTGTCTTAGTCTTGAATGACGTAAAGATAGTAGGTATAGTTCTGTGTAAGGAGGATGGTCAAGCTAATGTTCGTGCGATATTCATTCAGACCTATGCGTTACTGTGAGGTTTGTGGTATGAAGAAAGAGAGTTGGGAAAGCGAGGGTAATAAAATCTCTGTGTACCTTCTCATGCAAGCTGAGCCACTGGTCACACTGTAAAAACTTACTAAATTGTAAATGAAATCTTTATCTCATACACAGTGTGGGATAGTTACAATACTTCAGCTTGTAAAGACAGCAAACGTTGAGCATTGTTACTATACAAGAAAGGTAACGTCAATATACATTTGACTGTTTTCTAAAAGTGTATAAAACGCTATCATTGAAGTATGGGAAGCAATTGTACCATGCCTCCATTATTAACACTCCTATACATTGTTGTGGTAAACGTACAGCACATTTTTAGTGTGTATACACGATGGTAACAGGATACCTTGGGTGCGTGCAAGCTTTCTACGCCGCCGCAGACAGAAAAAAAAGATGTATATGTAGGGGAGTTGTAGGCGTTGAAAGAAGGGGGTGGGAGACAGTTAATTTTCAAAAAATTGAGCTCAATTTGGAAATATGACTTCCCGTTCCTGTTGACGTTTCGGTGCGTCGCGGCAGTTCTGCGACGTGACTGCTGGTACACTCACACTCGCGCATTCCTCTCACTCATCCTAGTATACACTCTCTTTCATAGCGCTCGTTCACACTCTCTCTGCTCTCTCTTCCGTCCCTTTGTTCCAAGAGCGGTTGCTCTGTCGCGTCGCATCCGGCGTACAAGACTTTTTTTTCTCACTCACAGCGCCAATGGGACCTCCAAAAAAAGGACCATTTTTTTCCTTCTTGTTGCTGTTTGCTATCATATAGTGACCTTCTGGCGAGGTCAAAACAAACATAATATTTCTGCCCGGATTATACGTCGGTAGTTCTCATGCCGAATTAGTACACTGACGCAATAGTGCATATCGTCGGCACGGACTTGAAAATTGGGATTTTAATACTTGGCAGCATTCTGAATTTCAAATTTAGGTACTGTATGATCGTGTTTCTGATGTCATATAACAATTTGTTTGGTAAGCTCTGAAAAATTCTCGAGTCAGTAATCAAACTTCAGAAGTAAGTTTGATGCGCATTGGCTGCTGTTAGAACACTGTCATTTATGATTGGTTGCACGACTGACTAATAGAAACTCTTCTTACAGTGTCAACATGAGTTCGTTATTGAAAGGGAACTGAAGACCATGGAGGAAAAATGAGGTACGTCACACGGATAAACTTTCCAGAAACAGGCAAAACAATTTATTTAAGAAGAAAAAATTCCAATCCTCATTTAAACTTATATAATCTTAATATATGTTATTAACAAACGTATGTAAATAATCAAGTTCAGCAACGTTTTATGGCTTTTTTCCTTCAGAAGTTTACAAATGTTGCTGATCCTTTCTTCTACCAACGCCCTCAAGTGTGCTACATATAAAGAAAATTTACGGGATGAGCTAAACTTGAAAGGAATCCAGTGTTTAGTAAAGTACCTTATGTATCTTGTGGTTAACCTATCACAGCACACCGACAATTTCTGGAATAACAATTTATGTCGATAAGTGGCGCCGATGAAGTTAGGCACACTGATCAACTGATCATGCTGACAACAGTTTACATAAAATATCGCGGGTTAAATTTTTCTTAAACTAGATTAAAAAAAAATATATATGTTTATAATCAAGCTTATAGTGTTCGCTTATTGACGGTTTGCTGTCGTTTTGGCGCACCACAGTTGGTTCTTAAGGGCTTGGGCCCGAGTTTCTCGGCTAACGAGAGAATTATTTTTTAAAATCCATACGAGAGTCGTTATCGTAAAATTGCTTCGTAACTTTGTTGCAAATTGGTTTTACTATGCAATGTAATTTTTCGAGCAAAATTGTTTGATGAGTATAGCTAATTTATCAATTAAATGGAAATTTCGTTAATTAACTAATTAGCAACTATTTTGCAGTTTTCTGATTTGACAAAATTAGAGTAAGTAGTTTAAATCAGTCATAACAAAGTTACGAAGCGATTTTACGATATCGGCTCCCATTTATGTTTTAAAAAATATTTGACATTAAATGCGAAGAAACTCGGGCCCATGCCCTTAAGTGCGTCGCCTACCTGCGCCTGAGAAGATGAAAATGACGGAGACATAAGGGCGACCTTGAAAAACACGTGGAATTGTTTCGTAGAAAAACCTGTTTACGAACACACTGCGGCACGTTTGAAGCTCAAACGAGGTGTCAAGGTAGATGGCAAACGAAACTGACGCGAACTTTTGTCGAACGTGGTTGGAATTCACTTTTGTCCCCAGACAATAAAGGATTGTTTAAAATCTTTCAGAATCAGTTAAATACAAAGGAAGACAGTCGGATTCTTAGTCTCATTGGGTACAATGCCGGCCAGAAATGACCTTCCTTTGCAACACGCTCGACGTCTGAATGGATCAAGTAACTTCAGGTAGTAGACGCACCGAGGTCGAGACACTCCCGCGCATATTCCATGGCTTCGTCTTTGCGAGCAGCGCATACGAAATAGCTTGATGCCTTGTCACTGTCAACTGCTTAACATTCGGGGAAGACGCTTCAGAATGGAATTTCAAAACAATAGGTTCCACGTAACCCTTGTATCTATTCACATGAACACAACAAACACTTCAAATGAATGACACCGTGCGAGATAACGCAACGGTAATACGTTACAATCACAATAGGATTCTCGGTTACGGCCATCGTGATTTCGGTTTTCCATGGATTCCCGAAATCTCTCCAGGTGTCCAATTTTTGAAACTGTCGAAATTATTTCGCTAGAGAAATGGTGTCATCCCGGTATCGGAATTTAAAAAAAAATTATATTTTTGAACACACGATAGAGGAATTAGTATCGGAATCTGGATCGGAAGTAGCTAAACAAATCATCCTGCCAAGTAGATGACGGAATGTCAATTCCGATAGAGATATTGGTCTTGTTTAGTGGTTCGTGGTTGTTGAAACAAGAAAATTGATGCTTCGTTGTGGTTTAAAATTAAACAATTTATTCAACTGCTAGTCTACAGTATTTTGTTTCGTCGAAAACAACATGCGAAGTCGAAAAATTCGTAAAAGGAAAGAGAAATTATGTAAAATTGATTTCAGAAATGTTTCTTACATTAAAATCTGTGCGTGGAACGTGCTATAAAGAGCTAGATTAATATTTTAAAGAACATTCTATCATGGTTCTGGAAAAACAATTTACTTTAAAGACAGAATTTAAGAAAATGTTCTCTGCAGTCATGTGTACGAAATTGTAAAAGCTAAGCTGGAATTATACTTTTGTGACAAATTAAAAGTTAAAGCGTTCTAATTATATCATTTACGATTTTAAATGTTTGTATAAAGTATTGAGATTATATTTGTGCAAAGTATAAAATAAAATTTTACTAATTACGAATTGCACTTCGGTATCAAGTATCAGCAACACATTCTGTACTTTAGTCATGGCTCTAACCTATAAATAAAATATTAAATATTCAAATGACAACGACAATCTCCACATGTGTTCCAAATCCATATATTTTTAAATTTAATTTCACTATCCACTGATTGGCTGCTCAGCAGTGACGTCACACAAAATGCAATGATGCCACATCGTACTATCGGAACCGCATTCTCTTCACTCGGCAGCAACTAAGGTCGTTTCAAAAATAGGTTTTCCCATATTCCGACACTCGCTACTGAGTCGAACATTCATTTAGCGAAATCATTCCGACAGTTTCAAAATTTAGGCCCCATGCGAATACTGGGGTGGTTCCTTCACAAAGGCCATGGCCGACTCCTCTCCCAGCTCCTGTCATTGTATCAAGTTGTGTGTCCCCGTATATAATTACCTCGCTGTCGACTAGACGTAAGGCTCACTCACCTTACCGTAATTAAGGTTAATTCTACTACAGGTTAGAAAGAAAATGTGTTTTCTTATGAGAGAGTTGGGCACGGGGAAAAATTTTGCCGCTAAACTGTAGTAAAATCTAATTTAAATAGGCTTGAATATATGTAATATAAATTTAATTTTAAAGGGAAAATAAACCAATTTTACGTTTAAAATTGTCAACTTAATGTAACAGAAAATTTAGGAAAACTCTGTGATTGGTCAGTTTGTACCTATAACTGATACCAGTGCTCAAGCTGCAGATATTTTTCTTCCTAGCCTTGTGTGAAGATGTAACCGTCTCTAGTGAATAGATACTTGAAAAATTCGCGTTTTTATTTGGGAGTAAACAAAATTTCAAACAACTGCATGTTCATGTTACTTTTACAATTAACTCTTGATTTATTCGCCACTTTCTGGAGTGCGCTCGGCCTATAATAAATAAGGAACTAAATGCAGACAGAATCACGTGATACCGCAGTATCAGCGAGCAGACAATCAGCAGCTATTGTTAGCTTGGCTACACAAATACAGGTCACTGAACCCACTAATATTTCCTGTCTCTACTAATGATCTCACTCTCAACGATACGTTAAGTCCAGCTAAACTAAACTGTTTCCTGGTTTGTCGGTTGTATAGCAACAATGCTCAACAGTCACTATATTCATAAGCTGACAGACGGGTCCCATACTGTGTATATGTTAAAAACGTCCATTACGGCCTAGGAAGCTTTTTTACAGCTAACATACAGACTTTACGAGAATGGGAAACCGTAGCTTACACTACAATAATACGAAAATGTATTAATTGGGGTTATAAATGTAAAGTTTTGAAAGTTGTGATATGTTTACACTAGTGTTTAGTTACACGGAAGATTTCGTGTTTAAAATAGTAAAGATGGCGGGAGAATGGCTCACAGAAAATTGTATGCCGTGCTCAGTTTATCCAGAACAGCATATACTTAGGTTATAACATTAAGGCCGCGATTTTCCCACTGGGCACTAAGAAATACAGCCGATGATTTTTGATGGAAAGAATTTTGCACCAACTTATTTCAATACATTATGAGCAAATCTGCAGCTCTGCTTGACGGTCAGTGATGGGTGATTTTTAACTCACCAATCAAAGACGTGTTTTGTAACAGTAACCTTGCTCTGATTGGTGTAGTCAAATTAGTGACACATCTGCACAAATACCCTTCGCCAATAACCACGAAGCAGAGCTGCAGATGTGTACTTACGGCATTGAAACAAGTTGGTGAAAAATATTTTTCTCAAAAAATCAGTTGCTCTACGTTTGGAGATAAACGTTAAAATTGTGCGGTAGTCTATTTCATTCATCAAGCTCGTTCTTCAATCTCCTGCATACCCCTTCTGGAAGCTGTAAATTTGCTATCGGCAAGGACACGATATTGTTACGGAAATACGGAAGCCCTGCTTCATGGTCAGTGATAGAACATTATAACTCTCAATTGTCTTGGTATTCGGCTGGCAAATCACATGCGTAGATTGTCACAATAATCTTGTTCTGATTGGTGCAGTCAAGCGAGAGACATGTCTGAGCAAATAAACGTTGCCAATAACCATGAAGGATAGCTGCCATTGTGCTGCCATGGTGAAGATTGTGGAAAACTCATTTCGCGACAAACTGGTAGCTCTAGCTATCTGTTCCGCCAGCGTCTGTCGAGCTCGTATCTATAGCCTCTGACTGGTGGACGTCCTTGTCTCATATCGCAGTGTTGCCAAGCTCACGGAAGCGAAACTGTTGCGTACTGACTGATCTCCCCGTTCCACACATCCGCAGGATGGCTTCAGAATTGAGACATTCTGTTATTATGCAATATTTTCTTCACCACCAGCTTTCGACGCGCCGGCCAAATCAATGGGGAGGTTTCCACAGTCAGGCACAACTAACATCCGTCGAAGTACAGTTATATTTAAGAGGGAGGGATGTTGGCCATTTCGAATTGTCGTATTTTGTCTCATGACTTTTCTTGGGATAAATTTAGGTTACTTTAACCTAACTGTATAATACAATACATTTTGATAGAATTTAAGACACCATAAATCTTTGTTTGCCGTTACTGGTGATACAGATATAATTGTTCCAGAAAATTCTTTTTACTTAATTTACTGCAGTTAGATCTGTAACAGCAGCATTGGCAAACAATGATTTAAGATGTCTAAAATTCTGTCAGTATGTATTTTATTCGGTAGTTTAAGTCGGACAAATTTACCCAAAAGAAAACTAATGTAACAAAATACAAAAATTCAATATAGCGACCATCTTTCCCTTATAAGTGCACGCCCTGTCATAGCCCGAGCAGGGCGGCGCAGTAATACAACTCTGGACTTGCACTATGGAGAACCTAAGTTAAATTCTTAGTAACAGCAATCCTGATTTCATTCTTCCATTGTTTTATAAATAACACCAGGCTAATGATGGAATGGTACCTTCAGACAGACCATGGTCGATTCCCTTCCTGTTTCTGTCTGAAACACTATTCTCGTTTTTAACTACGTGTCCTTCATATGACTAGTTAAGCCCCAATACCTACGTTCTAACCTTACCTCAGTGTAGGTAATTTTTCAGTAAGATATCGGAGCACGGGGTAAAATCATGTACTGCAATGAGTAGAGTTGATGGTTAGAGACACTGGATAATCGCAAAAATGTTTAAAATAATCTCCAATAAACTGTTTTATATTAACCGTGACACGTGTGAACAGTTTTGGGACAAATCACACACGCTGTGTGTTCAAGCTTTGTAGTTCTAACTGGGCCTGTTGTAGAGAGACAAAATGCTACAAATAAACGATAGCCAATATTGACACGAAACATTCAGTGTTATATACATCACGTTGGAGCCTAGCAAACAGTCAACTATTCCCGCGATTTTCCATCGTCTCTATTGATGGTATATCGCAAAAAATTGTTGTGCCAACACACCCTTGAAAACACCGTAGTTTCGTGTGACATGTATGATTGGGTGATATACACCTGATACAACGCAGCTGTCTGCAGACCAATGCCGGACATCAAATATTACAATATCGGGATTCTTACTGGCTCAGTCAAATAGAGCAACAGTTCTAGACGCAAAAGCGAAATCCAGTAATCTTTCCTGTACGTTGAAACCCAGAAAACAGTCAAGTTTTCCCGCGATAAACCATCATCTCTAACAATGATCATTCCAGATTATGTTTTTGCTATCGTTGTTAGAGTGAGTGATTTATTGCAGGAGAAGTTGTCTGTTTGCTAGGTTAAAATTATTTAGGTTGTATCCAACTTCTCCTCAAGTGTACACAGATCCGTACTTTGCACCAACAGTGACGTCACCAAGTATATACTAACATTGTCCGAATTCTCAGTATAGTACACAAGAGGTTCTACACTTAAAAAATACACGGAGTTGCTTACTTGTTGGGTGTTTCTGCACATTAGCTTCGACCGCCATTTTGGTTTTAGCTAATTATGATGTTTCGAGAAGATTTTGTGGAATTCAAGGCTAAAACATTAGTTAGTATTTTTGAAATATATTTCAGCTATTGTCTATTTAAATAAATGAACACCACGAGTTTCTGCATGTACCCTGTAAATATTTTCTGGAAAACAATGAAATCAAATTAATGTTTTAAACATTGTCAAGCTGATTATATTATTGTTTTTTTTTTGTTTGATCACTCAGAAGTGTACAGTTTTCGTAAGTATTTCGCTTGTATTTTAATTAAGCTTCAGTAAAAGGTTTTTAATATATATTAGCATGATATTTACTATTAGATTTTTTTAAAAAATTTTTCCTGTTAGTTACTGATATTGCCACCAGAGTCTAGTATGGAATGATTTTATCTGTACGAATACGAATAATCTCAACTGATAGGTAGAGATTATTGTTTATCGCGGGTAAATTTGACGGTTTGCTGTGTTTCAACGTACGTTCAACTTATTTAACGATTACTGGCTTTCGCTTGTACGTGGAGCTGTTGCCCTATTTAACCGAGCCTATAAGAATTCCGCTATTGTAATATTTGATGCCTGTTATTGGTCTGCAGATAGCTACGTTGTGCCAGACATGGGCTATATCACTCAATCATACATGTCGCAAGAAACCACAGTGTTTTCAAGGCTATGTGGACACAAAACATTTTCGCGATATACCATCAGTCCATCACTGACACAAACACACGGAAAATAGGCGGGCACATTAAGAACTCGTAAAGCACTGATCCAGATCTCTTCACTTCTGCATGAGTAACTGTTAGCTTATTTAATCTGTTTTGTCAGGAATGTATCGTATTATGTACCAAACTTTTTGGTAGCAGTAAACCTTTTAGTTTTACTGGTTTTTTTCACCCAAAATATCACCAATTATGTTATTCAAGTAATTTAAAATCAAGCCAATTAATTTTTTTGCGAACGAACGGTGGATTCTTTTGCAAAACGCCTACATGGAATTTTGCATCATATGGCTTCTCTTAGTCTTGAAATTTTTCGCAGCGTTCCGTTAAAAAAATTTAGAGTTTTTTCATTAATGTGAAAAAAAAAACAAATACTTAGCATGACCTTAAGGGCGATCGATCCTTCTCGGCATAAATTTATGGCTTTCCTCACAAATCAGAGAAAGGAGAGATAATTTTTCCTTTTCCGCGTTGGCAAAGCATTGTTTAACATATCATGTACATTTGGAATTCAGAAGCGGTTGTTTGATTTTCTTTTTTTTACCACTGAAGTCTCTCTGGTAAGTAAATAGTTTTTTTTCTTTTAAGCTGATTCTTATTACAAAACAATGAATATATGGTGTTTGAAAAACTTCAGCACATTTATTATGTTTTTATTATACCCTGTAGTGCTAAAAATATTGATTCGTCCACTGAAACATAAATTATCGAAAAAAACTGATAATTCGAAAGTGGTAGGGACCAATTCCTAACTTATAACACTATAATTCAAAAAGACAACTTGTGAGATGTTTATGTAAGAATGCAAGAAATCGGCGGGGGTTTACTGATCTGGAGACATGACTCCAAGATTGACAGCAGTTGCTTATTGGTAAAGACATGCAATATTCGCGTTATTTTCTGACATCTGACTAGACTCCAAGTGACTATAGGCTCGTTCGACGTCTCTCGCTGGCCGATGTTGTCGTGACTTGCCGTGGAGAATGCTTAAGCGGTAGAAAGGCCAATCTCTGTAAAGACGTTACACACGTCAATGGCAACACATAAAAGTTAGTGAGCAGTTGATTCGCAGATTACGCTCCGTTATGTATAGGAAAGTTAAGTTTAGTCTGATACCAAATGATAACGCGAATATTGCATGTTTTTACTTATTGCCGGATGTTTGCTGACACAGTAGTGCCTCCAAATTGGACATGTAAGTATACTCAGTTGCTTCTTTATTATTGGTTCAGCACTTTCTAAGATGCATCAAGTCAAGGCCGAATTGAGAAACTGACACGGGCTTACATGAATTCTAGCTTGTGCCGTAAAGAAACAGCGAATTTTCCCAAGTCCCTAATCTATACATAACATGAATGTATGTTAGTTAGTTTGTAACGTATGTGTTCGTATATAATTCCTTAGATTGCGATGAAACGTTTGCGAGAATTTATACGAGCGTCCACGAAGGTTTTTGACTAGAAATTCTATGTGTAGGGGAATGGACGGCGTACCCAAAATATTAAATCAACATTTGTAATAGTGTCCAAAACGGAAATTAATAACCGTTTATAACATTTTGCTTTGTTTATTAAGAATTTATAAAATAATTTTGTGTCAGAACATTTTTCTAAAATATTTTTTTTTTTCAGTTATTTATCACTTTTAATATTATTAGCAGCATTTACGCTATTGCCATGGAATATGAAGCGTTGAAAAGTTTTAATCAAAATACATTTATTTTAAAGTCTTTTAAAATTTGTGATTCCAAATTTCCGCCCATTTTTATGTTTGGAAAAATTTAATTTATGAAAAAATTATTGGAAATATGAGTACAGTACAAGCACCATGTGTTATCGTATTAAATTGAAAACCACGCGAACGAAGCCACGATGAACAGCTAGTAACATGTAAATGAAACTTTAAAAAACAACAACGTGTTTTTGGTCCCGGGCCCCTACGTTCCACTATGTCCCCGCCCCTTGTTAGCGGTTCTGATCCACTACATTCCACTCTGACCACACGTGGTGTCATGTCATGCGAACACGTGGTTGTGCTCAGCTGCAACGACGCTCGTACGCCGCTGCGTCGGCGGGGCGTCAACATGAGATACGCGGTGGCCTTGTTCCTGGGAGCATGTGCGTTGTTACAACAGTACCGCCTGTCGACATACGACTGTCCTTATAAACAACTCCCCTGTAACAATCACCCCGTCTTTAATAAAGGCAAAGTATTTTACGTTATATATTCTACGTCAGGCTGAATGTCAAGAACGCATGTATAGTTGACTGTCACGTCTGTGATTGGAAGACAGCTGTTTTGACGTATCTTTGACGACTCAGGGGCGTCATTTGGGGCTACAGGGGGGGGGGGCAAATGCCCCCCCCCCCTGGATTTGGAATTTTTGTGTATAAATATATTTTTTGTATTTTTAAATGTAAATAATGCTAACTTAAGGACATAAAACTGAAGTTTTATTATTAAAGTATGTAATTTATACGTGCTCAATTAATAAAAAAGATGTAACAAGGTCACTGTCGTCAGAAAACAAAATCTTGCCCCCCCCCCCTGGAAAAACCTGAAATGACGCCACTGTGACGACTTAAAGCCAGTGGTAAATAATATAGTAATTCGTGGGGATATCACGTGCTACCAGCGAGTATGATTACAGTAAAGGTATGCAAAATTCGTTTTATTTTCTGTCAGCATACTGTAAGGCTCCAAATGTCTGTAAGCACCGTGAACATGTTCTGTTGATAGTCAACGTCGAAACGTGGTCTGACGAAGGATAGTTCTAACCAATAATTAAAAGTTCCCTGGTATAATGACCAACCTCTTAAAAACCGAGAAAATTACATTGCATAGAGGCTTGGGCCAATTTAATTAAATATATTTTGTGTTCGGATATGTACAGGACAGCCAACAAATATAAACGCGAATTCTGCAGGGAAACGATAATTTTGGCGAGTACAATGACTTGCATGTTAGTATCCTCTGTCCTGTGTATACTCACGCACATTCTATTAGTTCATAGTATGTTGTTCCAGTCAGTAACAGCTAATGGACAAATGGCCAAGACATGAGTATACGCAGGCCTGTGGATTCTATCATGTAGGTCATTGAACTTGCGAATTTTTCCTTTCTCTACCAATGGATAGAGGCCGGATATCTTGCGTTATTTTCTAGCTACAGACTGCAGATTAGACTAAAAGCTGCAAATCATTTATTTTCAATTAGCGTACACTGTCGTGGCTTGCAGCGAGGAACGACTTAGATCAATGATTAAAATGTCCATGTAAGAGTGACAGACAGTGGCGGCTGGTGCGTTGTTGCCAGGTGGGGCTGCAGATAGTCGGAACTGTACACTCTTGATGAACGCGCCGTAGACCAACGACCATGTAAATATTTGCCGGCTACTAGATGTTTTGTGACCACTCAGTAGTAAGGGGCACCTGCACATCAGCGTGTCAGTGGCTGTAGAGTCAACCAGCGCACAACCCTGTACAGCTTTTGGCAACTGCAGCTCTACCTGGCAACAATCCACGAGCCGCCACTGGTGACAAATCGAGTATAAAACAGTCAAATACGCAACTGACATCACATGAGGGCCAGCGGCCAATGGCATCACATATCGTACAGAAGGATATGCAGGTCAATGAAGTCTAGTCGGTTTCTAAATAATAATGCAAATTTTCACGTCTGTCCGAATGGATAATCGATTGAGGCAAGTGCGTATACAGGCACGAGAATTTTAGGCTGCTGCCAGATGATTCCGCAGAAGTGCCTTTAAACATGACACATTCTTACAAAGAGATTTATTACGGGACATTCGACTGCCTGCTTCATTCCATTGTAGCATGCACGACTCCAGCCGTTCTGCGCTCTGAAATTTCTTTTCATTCTAAATCAGAATCAGTGGTTACAATCAGTGTAATTTCGATTAACAATCTGTTTCTGAATAATGAACCTGTAGAATTCACTGAAGATCAGTTAAGAGGCAGGTTAAATTCACCGAGATTAAGTGTAAATCACTTTCAAATCAGATGCATTTAGTCACTAAAACAACCAGCACGGTGTCACTCAATTCAGTTGTTCATTTTTGACGGAAGCTTCTGAAGTATCACCGAATTGGCACGTTTATCACTGATTCAAGTTTACTGTGTTCGATAACACGTATTTTGCATATTAAATAGAAAATTTTCGTTTATATGTGTACCACTGCAAAATAGTTTTGCAAAAAATGTGAAATTCTTGTTAAAGTATGCATTAATAGTAACAAAATATTGAGTTGCCATAAAAATAGTCCAAAAGCAATACTTGTGGTTAGTGGCACGTGGCAAGCAGCTGCAAGGTAATCTGGCATTTGTTGACTACTGTACATTTCCAGTGCGAGTAGCATGATCCAGTCATGTATCGCGTAGTCAGGTCAGATAGAACGTTACAAGACCACTCAAGAGCTGACTGCGAGGTATACATTAAACACGTGTTGTGAAGTCCGCCTGAACAACTGCGTCTGACAGGTTGGCGAGTGTATGAGGAAGTTAACATGCATAGTTGACAACAAACATGGCTAGCCTTGCAACACCTTCATAACATGCCACTGCTTGCGGTAAAGGTGAATGTGTTTTTTATTTTTTTTTTATTTTTAGACGAGCCTTACTTTGGAACAATAATTTTACCTGCCTCGAAGAAATTAAATTGTTATTAAAAAACTTCCTGATGAAATATCTAGTAACATCAAATACGTTATTTTGAAGAATTTATTTGCTGTCCAGTAAGATTTTGTGCCAAATGTACAACCTTGAACAATTGTTTTACTCTAATGTAAAATTTTTACAGTGTGGAGCGCCACAACTAAGCCAATGGAGGGTGGTTCTGTTGCTACATATTCTCTGAACCAGCTCCTTGCTGGTACACGTTACAACAGGCTCGCTTTCCGCTGTTTACAATTTCCATTATTATCTAATTCTCAGCTGAAGGAGGGCCGAGGTGACAGTCTCCCGAAATGTCCCAATTACACTGTGCTCCGTTCAGCGAAAGAACGAACAAAAGTGTTTTTCTTTTCGTTGGCTAATGTTTGCTGGTGTGACGTCAGAGGAAATAAGGCTAACCTCTTGCAGATAACTTTATCGTAAACGTCTTAGAACAGCAGCCAGATTACCTCACGCGGAAGCACTCTAAAGCGGTAATTATAAGGATTTTGATGGTTAGGGCCACGATTTTATGGCGAAAAATTTTTTGCACCATTTGGTTTCAGAGCGTCATATTTAAATCTGCAGCTCTACCTCTTGGGCAGCGATTGGATGTTTAGACTCTCACTTGTCCTAGGGTTCTACTGGTAAATCACAATAACCTTATTCTTAGGGACTGGAAAATTTCGCGAATTCAATGACCTGCAGGCCATTTGTCCACTAGCTGCTACTCAGTGGAACAGCACGTAATGAACGAATTGACGGGGCTTGAGTATGCATAGTACAATAGATTCTAGCCTACAGGTAATTAATTCGCGAAATTTTCCAGTCCCTACTTATTCTGATTGGTGCAGTCAAATGACAGACGTGTCAGAACAATGAGGAGCTGCTAATAACTATGAAGCACAGCTGCCGATATGCACTTTGGTACGGAAAAGTACGATGTCGAGCGGACGATTGAAACACTCAATTGTCAATTAAATCTGAACTATTCATCAAATTCGATAAGTATTTTTGGCCGAGTAGATATTTTACCAGCGGACGTTTATTTATATAGCATTACGCGGTAGTATGCTTTATTTTCGAGTACAAAATTAAAAACTGAGTTTAGAAAAATAAGGACTTGAAACCAGAATATTACAAAAATGGAGAACTGTAATTTTTAGAATTTTTAGCGTGATAATATCTAGGCCTCTATAGGAACCGAACAAAAAAAACTCTTATTTTCTATTTTAAATTATTTTAATATGCGTAAATCTTTCGCGCAGTGATGGGAACGGAAAACGTGAAGATATTTCAGCCACGTACAATAAACAGGATTATTACTTTAAAAATACGCCTGATTTATTATTATCTACGCAAAGATTTTAAATCGATGTGTGTAGGCCTACGTGATTAGATTATTAGTAATTACATGAGATTTTAAATTCACTCTTCCTTGGAATGGTCCTAAAATAAATAAACTGATGGAGAAGAGAAACTGGTTTGTAACTGAGGTATAGACTCTTGTCAGTCACGAAAACTGACGGTTTGCCATTTCAGACTTCAGCAGCGAATAGAAAACAAACATAATACAGAGAAATAAAAAATAATCAGGTTCATCACAAACTTTAACAGAAAATTGTTATTTTCTACCAGCGAGTATGTGCTGATTTTATTTTATATTCTGTTCACAAAATGCGAAAACAACTTAAAGCAAGAAAAATTCTAACAAAATGTATTAAAAAGTATTCAACTAAATTGCTGTAGTCTTAAGTCACTGTCAGCTGATGAAGTTATAATTTAGACACTCAAGACCAATGAATCCCTCTGGCACGGTCACAGATATTTATGACTCAGCAGTCGAGATCTGTACGGATGTTAATGAACTGCATGAACTTGCTTTGACTTTTATTTTATGGGCTTCTTATCGCTTCAGTAGTCATTGATTTGCCCTTGCAAGGTCGCCTTAAATGTCAACCTTCATCATTATTACCTACATTATAAAATTTCATTTGTTGCTTTTGGTGTGGTTTGAATTTGGTGTTGTGAGCACTGCATATCCAAGACCATGACTTCCGAGATGTTTTACTGCAGTTGATGTTGTTACGTGCAATCAGCATTGGTGGCTCGTGGAGTGTTGCCAGGTAGGGCTGCTGATAGCCAGAACTGTACATTTGTTATAAACGTACCGTATAATAACGAATAAAGCAAGGAGTTTGAAAAGAAAAAATTTTTGCACCATTTTGCTTCAATGCCTTAGGCTGTGTTTCAAATAGCCCAGAGAGCACTCTCTCGCACCCTCTTGACGTCACAGAGTGTATTCTCTGCTTTCCCAAATTCGAGGCAGAGTGGGCGAAAGAGAGAGTGAGCCAAAGTGAGCGACGATGCTCCCTCGCTGCACCCTCTCGCCCACTCTGCGGGAAGACATCTTTGTTTTCCTTCATATTCAAACCATAACCTAAAAGTGAAACTGGAAAACGCGGAAAACATTTACTGTGAGTTTTCTGCACTCATTTAGTTTCTCAATTTTCCTTTTTTATCACGCTAGGTTGCAGTTCTTTGAGGGTGCATCCGAGGGTGGCTGTCTCAATTTAATTGAAGAGTGAACCTGAGTGGGCGAGTGTGAGAGTGAACACACTCTTTATTTGAGACCCGGCCTGAGTATTAGAGACCTGAAAAATTCGCGTTTTCGTTTAGGCAAAAGCTAGACTTCAAGTAACTGTAAGATCATATAACATTGGCTATTGGTCTTGGACTTATTTGACACCTCTTACAAGGCGCCGAGCCAATAACACAGAAACAACTAAATGCATACAGCGAGCAGCCAATGAGTAGCTGTTATTTTCTTCAGTAAACAGATATTTTTGAATGTTATTCTACAGGTCAGAGAACCCGCGAATTTTTCAGGTCTGTACTTAGTTCACATAGACATCTCTGTTTCAAGGTTATTCGTAGCGAGTGTTTATTTAGACACGTCGTACATTTGAAAACACCAATCAGAATAATGTTATTGTGACGCCATACGACTATGATTTGTAGGGACGGAAATTTTTGGCGAAAAGATTTTTGCCCCACTATTTTTCAGTGTCTTACGTGTACACCTGCAGATCAACTTCATGGCTATTGGCAAGGTTTTTTTGGCACAGTTGTTATTAATTTGACTGTGACAATCCGTATACGAATAACTGCGACACATCACGTCTGTGATCTGCAGGTTTAACCTCCACACGCTAGGTGTTACGGCATCCAATCACTGACTACACAGCCGAGATGCAGGTGCGCACGTAAGACACTGAAACAAAGTTCTGTAAAAATCTTTTCGCGAAATTTCCTATCTCTTAATGATTTGCCACAATCTCCCCAAGTCAAATGAAAGTTAAAACATGCAATCACTGACCATAAAGCAGGCCTGCATATGTGTACGTAAGGCATTCGAACACACCTGCGTGTCAGTGGCTGTAGTGCCAACCAGCACTCAACCCTGTACAGTTCTTAGTAACTAAGGCCCTACCTTTCAACCACTCACCGGCTGCCACTAGTTACAATTCAGGGAAATAGTTGTGGTCACAAGAACTAGTATATGAGATGGAAAGCGCACATATCATAGAAATTTGTTTAATATAAGAATTTTTCCTCCGACAATGTTATAACACCTTTATAGGAAGGTTAAGTATGTTGCCACAGTAAATAAATACTCCGTAGCGTAGAAAATATTTTTTATGAATTTTTCCATCTTAACTGGAAATTTGCGTTCTAATTCGTTCCCAAGAGAAACTCAAATTTCGCAAGTATTATGTTGACAGACAAAAATCTCACTTTTTTTGTTTTATTTAGTGTCTTTATTTGGTTAATTTAATAATTTTTTATGCCATATAAACAATGGTATATTTAATATTCTTACTTTATAGCCAAGTGTTAATCAGTGGCTTTTCTTTATCTGGGGCTGTTAGAAGAAATCTGTTATCTATCCACAGATCAACAGGAAAGTTCAAGTGTTTTGTTATTTTCCATACTTATTCTGAAGATTGCGAAATCCACGATGTTCTAAACATCGCCTAAAGTGACGTACACCCGAAAACGTGCAATTATTCGATCGCATACACAATAATAGGCATCAAATATTACAATAGCAGAATTCTTATAGGATCAGTCAAATAGGGCAACAGCTCCACGTAAAGAGAGATCCGGTAACCTTTTGGTTAGCTGAACGTACGTGAAATCCAGCAAACAGTCAAGTTCTCGCGCGATAAAACATCATCTCCACATGTATGTAAAGCTATGTGTACAGCTGTGAAACACAATATATGTCGTATTAGCGCATTGAAGTCTCCGACATTGACGGTAGTGTTCACGTGTGGTTGCAGCCGCCGACCTGCCACCCAAGTTCCACGAGCAGCAGCAGCAGCAGCATGTAGTGGTGGAGGAAGAGGAAGATGACCCCGTGTCACAGGCGGTGGGTGAGTTCGGCCGCTGGCAGCTGAGGCTCACCTTCCTCCTGTCGCTGTTCAACATTCCCTGCACCTTCCACATCTTCGCGTTCACCTTCCAGTCGCTGGTGAGCGACTACTGGTGTGCGCGCCCCGCTGCCTTCCAGCACCTCAGCGTGCCCGAGTGGCGGAACCTCAGCCAGCCCACAGGCCCCGTGAGTACCCCCGTCACCACTACACTCCTATCAACAGTTTTCCACGAAAATATTTTTGTACCTTTTTGGTGCAACGCCTTACGTGTACATCAGCAGCTCTGGCTCCATGGTTACTGACTGTGTATCTTTGTTCAGATACTTCTCTCATTTGACTGCGCCAACCCAAATAAGTTTATTGTGACCCCATACGTTTGTGATTTACTAGTAAAACCCCCAAGGCAAGTGAGATCTCTGGTCATGGAGAAGAGCTGCAGGTATGCACACACAGCATTGAAACCGAAAATGGTGCAAAAGTATTATCGCACAAAATCGTGACTCTGTCACACTTTACCATGATTGTTGTACGCATCTGAGTAATTTACTGACGGACCAGTGCCGACTAAAAAAATCCGCGGGTTCTCTCATCTGCAGACTAGCCTCCAAGAGTAGATGTGTACTTAAGCAAACAGCAGCTGCTTATTGGCTACCCGCCAACACAGTGATCCTAAATGATTGGGCGAGCGTTTAACTGCTTCTTTACTATTGGCTCAGCGACTTCCAGGAGGTGTCAAATTAGTCCAGGTCCAATAACAAAAGTGACACGAACTTACAATTGTTTGTATTCTAACTTGCACCCAAATGAAAACATGAATTTCGTAGGTACCTAAAGACCAGTAGAGACATGCATGGGTAGAGATCTGGAATGTCGTTGGTTCAACAACCGGCTGACTGGACTCAAAGTTCTCAGCTGCTTGTTGATTGACGGCTATCCCAGTGAATGGCCAGTTGTATATCTAAGAAGGTAGCACTGGAGACAGTGAGTTTTATTGTGTGGGCTTACAATTGGTTCATATTCTTAAAATAGCACGTCAAATAAAAAAACCTTCAGTAATACACGAGGCTTGTAACAGAAGAAAACCTCCACATTAGAAACAGAATAACTTGAAAGAGACTTTCGTAAATATATTTTCGCGAAAAATGGCTTTTCAAGCCATGCAGAAATTTACAGATTCTGACTATTTTGCATACTACCCATAATTTAAAAACTTGTAGGTTTATGCCACTGTTGCAATTGATGCGTTACTTCATTGAGACCTTGTGGCTGCCTAAGAACAAATATAAATTAGGTAACACAATTCAAACATATTTAGTGAAACACTGAGTTAGCAATTACTGCTGATATCTGTTTGATGTTGTGTCTAGCCCACATGAAAGTGAACCCCAAATGGATCTAGTCTTCCCCGATTTGCAAGCGAAGTGAAAAATGTCTAGTAGGACATGTCATATGAATTATAGTCAAATGAGAAAATAAATAAAGTAACAAAGGACTTCGAAACATAATACAATATATTTTGAATATATAATATTTCTTGCTTTGGCCTACATCCTTTGTGGTTCATATTACTTTGTGGTCTCGGGGCTGTCTTCGCTTAACGCTTGACTGGTTATGATGATATTGGAAACATATTGCTCTGATATTTTTCGGTACACATTTAGCTCATTAAAACCTCAAATAGAACATAATTACTCTTATAGAATTGAATGTGATTGGACCAACTCTTTTGCAACCACCAATTCAGGGGCGTCATTTCAGGTTTTTCTGGGGGGGGGGGGGGGCGGCAAGATTTTGTTTTCTGGCGACAGTGACCTTGTTGCATCTTTTTTATTAATTAAGCATGTATAAATTATATACTTTAATAATACAACTTCAGTTTTATGTCCTTAAGTTAGCATTATTTACATTTAAAAATACAAAAAATATATTTATACACATAAAATTCTAAATCCAGGGGGGGACATTTGCCCCCCCCCTGTAGCCCCAAATGGCGCCCCTGCACCAATTATATATATATACATATGCATTTGTGTGTGTTTTTTTTTTTTCATATTTAGAATTTTATATTTGAGCTGAATACTAATAATCGAGAATTTATTTATACTGTAAGCCAGTGGCAAATAACGGTAATGGATTTCAGCTTGTCAAAACCTCAACTATCAATACAGACTTGTCATGTCTCGAGTGACCATTATTGTTTAATATAACGCTGGCCCGACATTTCTTCTGACGGGCTAACGTTGCAAAAATTATATTGGCTGTACATCAAAACGACTTTTAGAAGTGTTTTTCATCGAAGTTCTACTATTATCAAGCGGTAACAAATGTACGTCTAATAAATAGTCAGTACGTGTATTTGTTTATAGTTTGGCTGTACTGTATGACAAACTGAAGATTTTGTTGGATACATACCATTACTAGCGAATGTTGTTGAATCGCAGGAAACCCATGGTTACATAAAAGGACTACGCACGAGAAAATTAGCCAAAAAAAGTAAGAAACAAATTATACAAGCTAGATATGGTTACAGTCAACAAACATACAAATAATTCCGAAACAGGAAAATCGTCGGTATAAAATGGAAACGAAATAAATCCACGAACAAGAAGAAAAAAATCAAACAGACAAAGACCAAACACGGTGCAAGGAAATGACAACAAAGATGGACAAAGATAACAAGGATAACAAACGACAGAAATGGTTCTAGATAAGACAACACAATGAATATGACTCAGACGACAATAGTACTTTGGTAATGGACAGCTATGATTTGAAAGTAGACTTAACTTTCAAAATCAACTAGCTACAGAAATGTTTTCCAATCACAATCTGCCAGGGAATCTTCTCCGCCTAAATTATGTGACCCTGCGTCTGCGTCCCTGTTTCTTTATCGGCATCATCGCTGACGTCTTCAGCAGTGAAAGAGCTTCGTCATCTAAAGCATCTTGACAGGACGAGAGCCCCAGTTCCTTGGGTGGACGAGAGCTCATTAAAAATGTAGCGATCGCCGGGGGCGGAGGGCGCCACAAGAGGCCGGGCACCCTCTGCGACCTTGCACGTCCCCGAGGACCTCTGTAGCGATGACGTCACCACGCCACGCCCCCTGGGCCACGCTCCACTTGCTAGCAGCTACGCACTGCATACCAAGGTCACGCCTCCACTAAGTACTGTACATAGTTGACGATGACCTCGTGCGACAAAAACCTGCACAACTGAGACCCTGCTCAAACTATGAACCTCAATTCCAAATCATGCTAACTCCAACATTTAATATTAGCAATAAAATACAACTTCTTTATTGTGCGCTGTTATTTATGTCGGAACTATGTTACTAGCAAGAGTAAAATTATTGTATTTGACTAGTAACAAATTTAAGAAAGGTAAAATTGCACTCGAAAGAATATATTACATTTTATTGTCATTTCTTACATTTTGGAGTTAGCATGGTTTGGAATTCTGGTCCCCAATTGGCAATTAAATGTTTTAGTATTTTAGTGATTACATTTTGTATATTTTGGTATGAAATACGTCATGTGTTACTATTACGTACTTCGAGTGAGTGAGAGATTTTGGTCAGCATTTTAATACCGAGGTCTTTAGCGCTGGTGAGGGGTGACATGAGGTGAGTATGGAGCGACGCCGGAATAAAAGGGCGGGGGAAACGGGAGATCCTCGAGAAAACCCGCCAACTAACGGCATCGTCCGGCACGATTCCCACACATGCGAAAATCGGAGACTGACTCCGCCCAGAATCGAATCCGGATCGCCTTGATGGGGAGCGAATGGCTTGACCATTCGGCCACCGCCTTTAACTAATATAAAATACTACATATGTCATAATGTTAGCGCGCAAAATCGTATCACGAGAGCGTTCACTTTACTATACGGGTCAGATAAAATTCGGGTCACAGTGTTCTGTTAACATTAAGGGAGGTCATTCCAGTTTAGTGAGCTTATTATAATAATTTCGAGGGTGCTAAATTACGAAGTTAGCTCTATATAAAAGGACCGTTAACGCCAAATTTTGTTTTCATACTTTTTTTAACCCTCTTCTCTTTCAGAGAGAGGCATGTGCTTATGGAGGAAATTACGATTGGTTTGCTGACTTGTCTCTGTATCGAGTATATTGTTCTCTTACATCACTAGACAAATGAGCGACTGTATTGGGTAATCGTAACAAGAAGTTACGAAACTTGAGACATTCCCTTCTACAAATAACTTTCTCCGAGTGAAAGTTGCACTTTTTTTTGGGCGCCAGTTTTCTTATACCGAACAGGAAATATTTAAACGCTACTGATTGCAACGTGAGCACTGTAGCAAACATCGGTAGTTAAATGGTAAATCTTTCACTACCCATAAAGGAACTGCACAGGGTTGTGTGCTAGTTGACAGTACAGGTACTGACATGCTGGTCTGTAGGTGCCAGTTATTACTGAATTGGACACAAATGTTTATCAGTTGCCAGTTGATCTTTTATGGCCATTGGTTAAGATTATTGTTTACGCGGGAAAACCTGGCTGTTTCCTGGATTTCAACACTAGTTCAGCTTACCAGGAGATTAATGGCTTTAGCTGGTACTTGGAGCTGTTGCCCTATTTGACTGTGCCAGTAAGGATCCCGATATTGTAATATTTGATGACTACGTTCTGTCAGAGGCGTATCACCCAATCATTTATGTTGCAAGAAACTACAGTGTTTTCAAGGCTATGTTGGCACAAAACATTTTCGCGATATACCATCATCTCTACTAATTCGTTACGCGTGATCTCTTGCGCCGCAGTTAAATGCACGAGGTTTCGGCGTCAGAGATTGTGCCTCAGAAGGTCGTAACACTGGAAACAATTCTGTTTAAAACGTTGGCTAAAACTATTGTCTAGGATTGCTGTTGTTTAATTTTCACACATTGGCTTCAAGAAACCTACAGTTATAGATTAATGCTTTCAGCGTTGAATTATGTACCACGCCCTCTTAACATACAACGTCTGGAGGTTAAACCCGTGAATCACAGAGGTGTTGTGTCACAATTATCGACGTACTGATTGGCACAGTCAAATGAATAATGACTCTGTACAAAAACACTCTCCCAATAATCATGAAGTTGAGTTGCAGGTGTGCACGCAAGACATTGAAACAAAGTGGGGCAAAAATCTTTTCGCGGAAACTACCGGGCCCTAATCATCATCTATAGTCATTGGTCTACGGCACGTGCATGAATGTCAGTGTCTTGACACACACACCAATACCCCAGACTAATTAGAAAAACGACATATACGTGAAATGGACTTAGCGGCTCGTTTTATAGGGCAAACTTCGCCGCTTAAAGGATGCCTCAGCCTGTTGATACCAGCCCCGTGTCTGTTTGGCCTCTGCGTGTTAGGCAGGTTTCCTATTGGCCCGGCTACCGGCTAGCAGGACAGCCGTCTTGCGCCTTATTACTGACCAGTGAGCCAGTTTGCTGGCTTTTGTGCCAGAGGTTACCGTCCCACCGATTATTTCACTTGTGAAGAGTGATGAGATTTTGTTCAGTACATAATTTCTAGGTCTTTAGCGCTGAGGCGTGACATGATCAACAGCGCCGGAATGAACGAGAGATCCCCGAGAAAACCCGTTGACCAGCGGCACGAAACACGGGCACCGACCTCACCGGGAACCGAACCCGGATCGCCTTGGTGAAGGCGAGTGCTCTAGACGCTCCTCCAACCGTGGCTTCTATGTCACTTGTATATTCCTATACCGTAGGTCATGATCTCGCGAGCTCTGCGCTCAAGTACTAATGGGGGAAAACTAGTATTTAGTTCTGCTCTCACTCGTCATGTTTACCACCGCACGTGCAACGAACGATTGCCCCAGAATTTACCAATAAGTAGGGCCACGATTTTGTCGGGAAAATATTTTTGCCCCACTTTGTTTCAGTGACTCACGTGGACATCGGCAGTTCTGTTTCAAGGTTATTGGCAGCGTGTCTTTGTTCAGACACGTTTCTCATTTGACTGTACCAATCAGAATAAGATTATTGTGAGTCTGTACGTCTATAATTTGCCAAGGCAAGTGAGAGTAAAATCATCCAACCACAGACGGTGTAGCAGAGCTGCAGGTGTGCACATGACGCATTTATTTTTTATTTTTTATTTTCAGTTCTTGTTCCGTAGAGCCCCCTTGCTTGGCTCAGGCCACAGGGCTATGGAACACGTCAAGAAATCACAAGTACAATGAACAGATACTGCAAGTACATACATATTACATAAGAAAGTTTAGATTAGACAGATTTAAAGTTATAAACAGTAATTACAAATATACAAATATCTGCAAGATAATTCTAATATATCTATATTGCCGACAGGTCAAACATTATCCTCAACGATATAACACTATATGGCACTAATATATTTTATGTCACTAATAATGAAAACCATTAAAACACACTGCAATAAAATTTATACACTTTCTAATTGGTTTGTAAGACAACAAGTTGACAATTAATTCTGACAAGCCAATGAATGAATATTAAGGAAGGAAGGAAAAATCATCTGAGAAATATGTTAGTTACACTAAACCAAAGTCCACTTAAGCAAGTACCTGCTACCAAATTAATATATACAATGAAATTCCACATGACCTATTTACCAAGTAGCACCTTTTAAGACAATACAGCAATTTACAATTGTTACTTCACAAGGGTAAGAAATTAATATATTTCCTCTATATTATAAAATACCTGTTCATCCAGCATGTTATGTACAGTTTTTACGAAACTTTTATAATTTTTTTCAGAAGCCACTTTTTTGGGCAGTTTATTGTATATATTCATTCCCACGTGGAACAGGCTCTTTCCAAATAAGGCACTTTTATGCTGGACTATTCTTAGTTTGTATGCATTCCTTGTTGTGTGTTTGTGTACATAATTTTTTGCTATATGTGTATCTATATTACGTTGAACAAACTTGAGAATATGAATAGCATATTCTGTATAAAGAGGTTTTATTCTATGGGTTCTGAAGAGTGATCTGCATGAGGTTCTTGTTGTCACATTACTAATAATACGTAGTGCCTTCTTCTGAACTTTAAAAATTCTACTACTATTGGCAGTATTTCCCCAGAATTGTATTCCATAAGTC
>PNEQ01103642.1:69733-81156 GCA_003012365.1 Medauroidea extradentata | reverse complement strand
GTCTTGTTTCTAAAGTGTGAGTTTTGAACTTTTTTAGCTCACTATTGTAGTCAAAGTTAGAACTATTAGCTGGGAACCTGTTAAATATAGTTTTAAATACATTGCATTGTAACTTTTCTATTCTCTTAGAATCTGTTGCTGTAATAGAGTTCCAAATTACTGAACAGTATTCTAATTTTGATCGTACTAAAGAATAATACAAACAAAGCAAGGAGTCCGGTGTAGTTGCAGGATATGTAATTGATTTTATTAAACCTAATATACGTACAGAGCTATTAATTAAGTTGTCCACATGATGATGGAAGTATAATTTGCAATCAAGTATCACTCCAAGATCACGGATATAATCAACTCGCTTAGTTTCATGTTTTAAAATGAAGTATTTGTTTGTAATAATATATACTAACTGTCCCGTTGCGGCTTCGCCCGCGTGTATTATATAGAAAAGAGTAACTAACATATAGGTACATATTAATTGATGGTGTTACTATATTCTCTGTATATCCTTAATTTCCGAATTACCTTAAATTGGTTTGAATATACTTACGTACTCAAACTTTAAAGAAAAGAGCATGTCGATTTCACTTCAAGTTATTTTCCAGCTTTTCACACTCGTAAATGTGGGATTCTGTGTATAGCTTCATTTTAAAGCAAAAACCACCCGAATAACTCAAGTGGTTTGGGACATTCGGATGATTACTTGAAACGGGATTTATTTTTGTACCAGCTTTCGAGGATGAAAATTGAAGAATCCTGAAACTGCTTCTTAGGTATTTGCGTAGGCTTCATTTTAAAGCAAAAACCACCCCGATATCTCAAATGGTTCAGGAGATACGGATGATTAGTTGAAAACACATTTCATTTTTTACCGGGTTTCAAGGACGATTTTTGAAAAATCCTATAACTACATTTAGACATTTACATAAGAACCATTCTAATGTAAAGATCACTTCGATATCTTAAGGGGTTTAAGAGAAATTGAAGATTTACTGAAAACACATTTAACGGATTTCGCCCCTTCGTTTCCGAAATTCGAAAAATCTAAAAATTATGACTTATGCATTTATTTAGACAACGTTTTTAAGTGTAAGTATTAACAATGTATCATCAGGTTAGAGAGTTACCGAGAATTTAGCGAAAACACGTTTTGCCCCTTTTCACCCCTTTAATTTTCGATTTTTGAAAATCATTCTATAGTAAGTGTCTACGCCGTGAGGAAGCTACGCTGAAAATTTCACGTTTCTAGGTCCAGCGGTTTGGGCTGTGCGTTGATGAGTGTGTGGGGCACTGTCTTGAGCCAGCGTTTATGCATATTTTTGCGACAAATTATTTTTTAAACATAAATGCCTGCCAATACAGTAAAATCACTTTGTAACATTTTCGACACTGGTTTTAACTACGTAGTCTGATTTTGCCGAGACAAAATATAGCACGAAGGTAACTAATTGGTTAAGTAACGAAATTTTATCTTAATTGATAAATTAGGAAATACCTATCTATACATTGGCTGTATCAAAAATTACACTACATAGTGAAACTTATTTACAACAATGTTACAGAGCAAAATTACGATACCGCGTATCGTCTAGGTTTTAAAAATATAATTTTCTCGAAAGGTCTAGGGGAAAAATTACTAAACCTTAACTAATGTCGCTACACGCCAGTTGAATGACTTGCGCGTGGAGGATATACAGCATTGTATGCGCCGGTCAGCAGAATCCTTAGCTCTCAGTCGATTATATGCATTATGCTCAGAATTGATGGCAATATCTAGAGAGACGCCTGAACGGCCATCTCATGTAAGACAATGAGAGAGACTGATCTTCCTACAACCTTTTTGACGACAAGGTAAGTTCATATGCCCACTCTGTTGCATGTAAACATCGAGTGGAGAAAAGGGAAAGTGACCGACAACGTACACTTACTACTCATTATCTTACCACACTGTAAAACATTGTTTCTACTTTTACAAACAAAATCCTTGGAAACCCAGTTGCCAAAGAAATTCCTTGTAAAACTACAATGTTTGTTCTTGTAATAAAATACAAAGTATATGTTTGTAAAATTACGACTAGCCTTGGAGCTGTGCTTTCAAAAAGGAATAAAATTAAATTAAAATGTTCATTGAACTTAATAAGTAACACTGAACTTATTTATCAAATAACTTTTGAATAAAGAACGTATAATCGAGATTATTAAAAAAAATACATTAATAATGATAACACCTCGGGATGAGTTAAGTTTCGAACCACTCTCCCCGTGCTTAGATTCTACTCATTTTACTTTTTTTTTACCTTCCGCTCATATTTTTATTACATTAAAATAATCATACATATAATGTAAAGCAAGTTTTCAAACATGCATTTACACATAAAAAATACTAATATGGTTTTGTTTCGTTACTTATGAAAGAATACCACTTCACTCTTAACATGTTTAACACATTTAAACAAGTTATAAACCAGTTTTACTCCTGGTGGGACTCGAACCCACAATCCTTGGTTTAGAAGACCAATGCCGTATCCACTACTTTTTATTTTAACTTTTTTATAAATAAATGTAATAGCTGTTTTTTAAGTAATAAATATTACAAACATAAATGATAAACAAAATAAATAAAATAAAAATAAAACTTCATGCAGAAACCCAGTTTCGAACATGCAGCCACACCTCAGGAGAGCACGTATCGTTCTTCCCCTCCCCCTTTTTTTAGTACCCATATAGGTAAGTGCCAAAATACTTGATTAACGAATTTTGTAGTACATGATCCACTAGACCACTGTCACTTGTTTATCACTTAGTCTTTATTAATTTATGTACATTCAATGTACAGTTCAGTAATAATTACTTATTTTAAAACACGCAATTAATATAAACATTCACTGTATTCCATAAAAATACTTTTCAGAGGTTGTGGTCTTTCCATAAGTAATTTCCGGCGAACTTCCGATTTTTGTAGGCTACAGATTTTTCTAAGTTTTTATTATTATCTTTTTTTGCAAATAAAATCTTTTTAACATTACACGGAAAATTTTTCAACATTTACAAAAGTTTGTACAACTACGAAGAAGTGCCTTGTCATATTTTACAAAATAATTTACAGTGCAGAAACTGTCGGTATAGCTACAAAGAATTCCTTTGTAGTATTACAAAGTTTACCTTTGTAACTTCATAAATGTATGATTTTACTAAGAAAATATTTGTACTTTTACAAGGAACTATTAAAAGTACCAAGAAAAGCATAGTAAATTTTAAAATTTTTTTTAGAGTGTACATGTAGCAGAGATATTAACAGAACAATTATTGAAACAATATTAAATCCAAAGTTTCTACAGAAGATACGAAAATTTACGAGTAAAAAAATTATAGAATAGCTACTGTCCTTCATACGGTTTCGTTGCATTCACGAATAGCTTATGTTAGCGAGAAAATATCAGATATTTTATCAAATCATGAATTTGATTTCTTCTCATATCCTATTTAACACATATTTGAAAATGTTACAAAGTATTAGTATATTTACTTATGTGTCTAAATAAATAATGTAATGTACTGTTTTGTGATCCATTAAAAAATTGAAAACAACATGATAATCGTTCGTCTTTCTCTGTTCCGCGTCTATATTGTAACAATTATGGTATTGAAACCAATTCACCAACGTAATATGTTTCCATTTAATGGCTCATTTTTGATCACCTTGGTGCGAGGCGAGATGTCTGACCCCTTAGTCACCGCGACCTCTGTATTCAAAAGATGAGTGAACGAGTTTAGTCAGCGCTTAACATCGAGGTCTTTAGCGCTGATGAGTGGTGACGTGAGGTGAGCACGGAGCAGTGGCGGAATGAAAGGGCGGGGGAAACGGTTGACCCAGACAGGATTCAAACCGGAATCGCCTTATGCTGGAATCACAATTGCATGACTCCGCGACGCGGGTAACATAAGAAGTCAGGAATCAGCGCTGAGGTTTCTGTGCTGTCATCGCGACAAAAATGACGGATGCAGAGCGAATTTCGAATAAAAAGCAAATATATTTTAATCGCATCGTTGAGGAGAAGTTGCTGAAAAATTACAGATATTAATTTTGTTTCTAAACGCTGGTGAAACTGGTGAGTTGGTAGAAAACTGCGTTTGCATATTTTACGAGAGATTTTTAATTGTTATTATAAGCAAATCGTAACCGTTTTAAGTAGACGCGTAGTTTTAACTTTATATCCACATGTGAGAATGCCACAAATATATTAAAAATTAACAGAATAAAATAATGTAAACTTTAACGCCTAGACACGAATTCAGTACAGCGAGGGCTGTTTAGGAATGCGATCGCTGGTCATCAAATGACAGATATATATAAGTTAGACTTTGAGAGACATGTTTGTATGTGGGAGGAGTGATCGTACTCAGATAGCAGAGAATAGCTCGTTTTGTTCACGTCAGTAGGACGTCAGAGGCACACTGAAAATTATGTGGTTGAAGTGAGTTCATTGTTAACGAGCGCGAAATCTGCAAGGGCAGAGAACAGACGCGACTACAGAGGAGAATGCGCACTGTAGGGACATGTAAGGCGAATAATATATGCCACATTCGCACGGGAAATTTAGTATAGTAAAGGACTCAAGAGGAAAATATATTAGACAGTTATCATTGCGCAGGAAAAATGTAGGGATTTTACTGCAGGGGCGAGATTTCGTCAAAGTGGCAGGCGATTATTCCGCGAGCGACATCGGGGTGCCAGGTAGCTGTGGCTAGGCGAGACCCAGGCAAGTCTATTATGTCCAGGAAGTACGCATTCGTGCGTCACAAACACGACTCGCGGCGACAAGAATTCTGTCAGTCTAAACGGCTTAGAAAGGCGAGAAGTTTACGACCGGTGGTAAACCAGGAGAGGGTTGGCTTTAAAGATTTTACATGTCGAATGGGCAGACGCCATCCGCGCTGGGTAAAGGCAATTATTTGGCGATCTGCAGATGTCCGAAAGAGGCCTGGAATTGAAAGGGCTCGGGAAACTACAGTGTACGTTGTGCCCTTTTATCAGATGTATGCTATTTTTATTTGTATTTTTGGGCACATATTTTATTATTTTTAATGTGAGAGTGATTTGTTAACTGAGTTCAACCGTCATTATTAATTAAAAGGTACTATGACTATTAATGTTCATGCAGTATTTCTCTGCTTGCTGTACTAATTTTATTTTCACGTCCCCCAGTCCAGGCAAAACGACGCGCGCGTCTTGCATGGGCGCAAATCGTGCAAGTCCGCAGTTTATCTCGGCTACAGACAGAAAAATGTAACCTTTGCACTGTCTTTGATGCTTCATTCCGCAAACCACCACACCACTGCACACTGAGTGGCTCCTTTGCGCGCTCTTTGTGTCATGGCGGCAACTAGGTCGACCCGTGAACTTTCGCTCCTGCTCTCCGCCACTCTAGTAGGTGAACGGTGCGGTGTTTTCAACTGTAGATTGCAGGATTGCAAAGGAAGTTTATACTGCTTATTGTCATATAGTCAAATTCAATTAGTGTGTTTTACGAACTGACTTATTTCGCTGTTTTTACGTTTTTGCTTTGTGAGTTGAAGTAAGAATACAGAGGTATGGCTGCCAAGCAGGTCGCGACGCGCCAGCTCGAGCAGCTCGTGCAAGAGAGGGTTAAGGAGCTTGTTCGTTCGAAAGATATTATCAGCATAATCGTTGAGGCTGTTACGTCTGCTGTCTCCGAGGCGGTCATACGCGAACTCAAAGAGACGATATAATTTAATCCCGATGAAATCAACAAACTTCGGGAGGACTTAAAGAAGACGGAATCATCGTTGCGGGATGCAAAGCGCGAGATATTTTTGGCTCAAGATGATCTCGAACAATTTCAGCGGCGGTCGAGTCTTCGAATGTTCGGGATTGGCGAAAGTGAACAAGAATATACTGATGCACTGGTACTTGATGTGGTGCATAACAAACTGCAGCTGCCCTACATCACTGTTGATGATATCGACAGAAGCCACCGAGTGGGAGCCAGGAAAGATGGTAAGCCTCAACCCATTATTGTTAAGTTTATTTCGTACCGAAGGCGTAGCCAGGTTTTCCGGGCGAAGCGTCTTCTTGCGCGATCAGGCATCACTATTCGTGTGGACCTGACTTCGGAGCGGCACGCGCTGCTGAATGCTGCAATAGTTAAACATGGTCTGCAAAACGTGTGGACTGCGGACTGCAAAATAGTAGTTAAGACTGGAGGACGCCGCCACTACATCACGAAAGCAGAGGAACTGCGGATTGCAGGGTGAAATTAGACGACTAGTCTACCTGCGGTCATTAGTGCAATATTAATTTAGGTTTATCTTTAATGTTAATACTGTATTCAATAGCATTCAGCTTGAAATTTTTTTTGTAGCTTAAATTGTTTTACTTATATAGTTTCTCATTGCATGCATCATACAATTATGTGTGTGTTTTTGTTCAGCTATGTATTATTTTGCCTAGATCTATCGCATGTTAGCAAAGCAGTATTTGCAATTCCCGGATTCACTGAGCTCGATGCATTTCGTGAGTTAGTCGCTTTATGCAGTTCGCCCAATGTCATCCTCTGATGGTATAGCCGGGCGGTTGTCGTCTTCCCAGAACTCTCCAAACGCTTGTTTCCAGTCACTTTGTTCGTCGTACTCGGCCTGTCAGTCACCCCCACCCCCTAGCGGCAACCCTGCAGGAGGTCGTCCTGCTGTAGCCACTAATCCGGAGCAGTGTCTTCGCACTGCATTCGCTCAAGGACCCCAAGGTGTGCAAGTAGCTCACATTAACGCCCAGTCTCTCATAACCCATATTGACGAGGTGAAGGAAATATTCACACCACTCTCGGTGCATGCAATACTAGTGAGTGAAACGTGGCTGAAGCCGTCACTCCCTTCAAATATGGTGAAAATCCCTGGCTATGCCTTTTTCCGAAACGACCGTATTAATAAGAGTGGAGGTGGAGTAGGTGTGTACGTAAGAAATGATATCAAATGCAAAGTTATTCTCTCTTCCTCTTCAGAATATACTGCAGATCCCGAATACCTTTTCGTAGAACTGACAATGCCGGAGACAAAACTTCTAATTTCAATAGTATACCGCCCTGTTTCGCTGTGTTCCAAACTATGAGCATTTAATTGTAATGGAGGACTTTAATGTAAATTTATTGCGTGCGACTAATGAATAGAGCAATTAGTTGCATATGTTCACAGGATTAGAAATGACTGTGTGTCCTCTAAATGCTACTCACCATACTGCTGATGTACATACCTGGCTGGACTTAATATTTACGTCTCGTCCTGATCTAACTGATTTCCATGGGCCAGGGATTTCCCACCATGATTTAGGTCCGGATTCACCAACCAAGTTTAAGCGATTTAATCTAGATTACTCGGTAATTAATCTCGATTATACATGTTTTGGGTTTCACCAAGCCGTTAAACTCGATTTTCTCGTCTCAAGCGAGATTAAATTTAACTGCTCGATTTTGGCCGGGTAACGTCTCTAATCTCGCTTAAGTTCATAATAAAATGGCGCGAGCACTGTATAATTTGGTACTTGTGGACAATACATACGATGAAGACTTTATTCCTGTGTATCTGCCTCGTAGGATTAGAGAAATTAATCATTATTTTAATGAGAATGATGGTACAGACTTCCAAATAAATTTCCGCTTGTCAAAACAATCAGTCCATTCACTTTTATTGATACATACACCGACACTACAGATGCCACAGTGTTCTAGAGGGCCGACCCCCCGTGGCTCAGTTGGTACGTACGGCTTTGGTGCGGGGGGTTCTGGGTTCGATTCCCAGGTCTGGCTGGGTGTTAATTTGTGTTTGTCCAATTGGTCTCAAATATTGTCACTATACAACCTATCTCACGAACAGTTACTGGGGTCACTCGAATGAAGTGATATTAAAGGGGGGAATGGTTGGTGCAGTGATGATGCGGAAGGTTCCGCGTCGCCACTGCACCAAAAATTTTTATAAAAAAAAAATTAATAATAATAAAAATAAAAAATAAAAAAAAAGAGGTAAGATGCGTAGGTACTGCGAGCGGGGAGAATGGTTCGAAGCTTACCACTTCCAAATTTTTTTAATTTTCAAAATAATTGCATGTAAGGGTCTTTTATTCAAAAGTTATTTGATAAATAAGTTCAGTGTTATTTATGAAGCACAGTCAGCATTCAAAAAAATTTTTTTCCTTATTGAAAGTACAACTACAAGGTTATTCCTTGTAATTTTACAAACACATACTTTGTATTTTATTATAAGGATAACTATTGTAGTTTTACAAAGAATTTCTTTGGCAACTGGGTTTCCAAAGATTTTCGTTGTAAAAGTACAAAACATATTTTTACAGTGTATGAGGTTCTGATAAACGTTTGGTACTTTCAGGTTAGCAAAAAATATACAGACGAGAAAATAATTAAACAATTGTGTGTAGATAAAATATTTGCATTTACAGCGATAAAATAATGTAAATTATATTTGCTGGATTATCTTCCCCTAGTCTTTCTTGCTTTGCTCCAAAGGTACCCAGGGGTACCTAGCCCCCTAGCTGTATCCCCCCCCCCTAGATAGTATGATGCAACACTCCCTCCTTCCCCTCAAGAACGTTGTAACAAAGTTTCCACATGAAATCATCCACAAAAACACATTCGGCAATTTCCGACAAGTGTTCGGGTATTTCCGACACAACTAAGGCAACTCAGCTCACACAACCCATCGTGCAGCCAAGTTTAACTAATCTCTGGTAACTTAAACTCGCTGTGTTGCTGGTGGAACGCACCTCTTACTTAAACTCAGGTTTAGCTCTTCGTCGAGTTTTGTTAATCTCGCTTTGTGGCAAAGTTAAACTTCGTTGGTGAAACTGGCCCTTAGTGTTTATTTCTTATTCGCTGCCCTCTCCAAAATGTCAATCAAAATGAATAACATATAGAGACTTCAAGAATATAGACATAAATTAGTTGCAGTGCGATGCTGCGCTTAAACCTTGGCATAATGTAATGAATGCAGCTACTGTTGATGATAAGGTTTCGGTCCTAAATCACCTACTGACACAAGTATCGAATACAGCAGCGCCCGTCAAACAGAGACGAGTGACAAAGCCACCCAGCCCTTGGTTAACACAAGACATACGACAACTAATGAAAGAACGTGACAGATTATATGCAGTCTTCAAACGCGACTCAAGAAACCAGTCCGTGTCAACAGCAGGTAGTTTTGAGGCTTACAGGAAGCTTCGAAATAAATGCACGCAAGCAGTAAGGAAAGCAAAATTACAGTATTCACTTAATTCGCTTAGCTCTTGCAGTTCCTCGCGTATATTGTGGCAGAAGTTCCGTCAGATAGGTATTGGCAAATGTAAAGAACCTAATAGCTTACAGGCTAATATTTCTGCATATGCATTTAATGTTCATTTTTTACAGACTTATGGTAACGATTGTAAGGCAGAAATGGTCTCATCAGTGGACTCACAGCCAGATTACGGGGGCGAACAGTTCCAGTTTACCCACTTCGAGCCTGAAGAAGTGTATAAATCAGTAATGCGTATCAAATCTAAAGCTCTAGGTGCAGATGGAATAAGTATTATCATAATTTAATAAAATAATACACATAATACTCCCCGCAATTGCTGACATTTTTAATTCTTCAATTTCTGCATGCACTTTTCCTTATGACCGGAAACATGCAATTGTAAAACCCTTACCCAAACATTCTAAGGCTACAAAATTAGATGATTTCCGGCCATTCAGCCTATTGCCGGCACTTCCTAAAGTGCTAGAATACTTGGTCCACAAGCAAGTATACGATATTGTGAATAAAAACAAGCTACTAGATACTTTCCAGTCTGGCTCCCGAGTAAAGCATAAAACCACCACCGCATTACTGAACATAATGGTTGACTTACGAAGGGCCAAAGATAAACGTTACGTAACTATATTGGCATTACTTGATTATTCTGAGGCGTTTAACTCCGTTAGTCATAGTATTTTAATTCATAAACTTTGTTCACACTTTCATTTCTCTAGAGACGTCGCGTGGTTTCAGTCATATCTTCACGATCGTCAGCAATGCGTTGAAGTAGACGACAAACAGTCCTCATGGAGGATGATTGCCTGTGGGGTGCCGCAGCGGTCGGTTCTTAGCCCCTTACTCTTTTCCCTCTTTATAAACGACTTACCAAAATCATTGAATAACTGTAGCTATCATATGTACGCTGATGATCTGCAACTGTACGTGTCTTCTCCTTTAAATAACATTGAGGAATTTATTTGCAACCTTACTGATGACCTTGAGTCTGTTGCAAGTTGGTCTGTCACAAATAAACTATGTTTTAATCCTGTCAAAACTCAATGTATTTTAATAGCCTCCCATAGAACTGTTAATGAATGACAGAAAATATAATTGCCTACAGTATCCTTCGCAGGATCACCGATTCCTCTTGTTCAAGAAGTTACGAATCTTGATATTATTATTCGTGAGGATCTCTCTTGGTCAGGACACGTTGCAAAAATTTGTAAGTCATCATATTCCATTTTGCATATGCTAAACAGGCACAAACGTTTCTTGCCACATGCCGCTAAAGTAACGCTCATTCAGACGTTAATATTCACTATACTGGATTACTGTGACGTGTTGTTCTCAGACGTCGAAGAGAATTTAGCGGCTAAATTACAACGCATACAAAATGCATGCGCTAGTTTTATATTTGGTTTAAATCCTCGCGATCATGTATCGGAATATCTCGATAGACTTAACTGGCTGCGACTAAAAGACAGGCACTTATTTCATAGTTTATCCCTCGCTTACAAGATCTTTTCTTCAACTGAAACAAGCCCTAAATATTTAGTGTCCAGGCTAAAAATGTTGGGGGAAAATCATAACTTTGGCACTCGGTCTAAGGAGCCACAACAGCTGTTCATTCCAACCCATAAATCATCCTCGTTCACGGAATCCTTCACTGTATCTTTACCTGAGAATGTGCGGGATTCGTCAACACTCCCGGCTTTCAAGCGTGGCGTACGTAAGCACATCAAGTTATCGAGCTCGAGATTCCAGAATTCATAATTAGGTATATAAATATTGTATTTTAATTCTTCGCTATAGTTCCTTTAATACCACCGTTATAAGTCCATATAAATTAACAATAACATTAGTTGAAAGTGCTGAATTTATTTGTTCTAAATATATTAGTTTCATTAATGTACAAACTTAGATAGCCGTATATAATATTTAGTTGTTTTTTTTTTCTTTGTATTTTAAAACGTTACAGCCCATGAACTGTAATTATTTCCACATTAATTGCAAATACTGTATGTGTGACTTTATATTTATAACACACTATTTTTAATTTTGTTACTATTCTGTGCAGGACCTTAGCCGATATATATATATATATATATATATATATATATATATAT
>PNEQ01103642.1:0-69633 GCA_003012365.1 Medauroidea extradentata | reverse complement strand
ATAACTGTGATAGCAGTAGTATATATATATATATATATATATATGTGTGTGTGTGTGTGTGTGTGTGTGTGTGTGTGTGTGTATGTATAAACCACCGGCTGCCTAAGATTAGTAAAAATTAACTATTGGTTGATATTTTTATGAAGTGCTACATTGTTGTTGTCTTGCTTGTCACATAAATTAATCAATTTTATTTTTTAACATTTTTTGTTTTGTGCATACATAGATTTTTGCATATCTACATAACAACGAGTAAGGACTTTGTTTTTGGAATATTTTTGAAAAATCATTAACTCTGTACGAGTGTTTATTAGTCGCTACTTCACACGAATATGTAAAGTGGTCTGTTGTATTGTCATGTTAGTCATCATTAGTTTTTAATTATATTTTTTCTTACTTTTTGGCAGTTCTATGTATATGTAATTTTATTTTGTGCACCTGTAAAAAAATGGTTAAGTGTAAGAGAAGACTACATGACTTAACGTCGCCATTTGAAAAATAAGTAAAATAAATTAAATAAATAAATAAAAAATCCGCACACCATCTGTTGGCTGCATACTACAATATTTAGCGTTACCGCGCTTACTGTATCACGTCCCTTTTACCGGCGTTCGGAAAGCCTCAATTTAAGAAAGATGAAATGCCACCGCATTGCTCCTGTTCGTCGGGAGATGTTAGTCTTCGGGACCTATTTCCCAAGATGCTTATTATTTCTATTTTACGTCAATTAGTGTTAGTTTTACTTTAAACATATCAGTCAGTGAATTTTGAGGCAATTCTTACTATATTTAACTTTCTGCGTACTTCAAGATACACGTCATCTAGTCTACCACCCGTAGTAGAGGGTTCAAGTTTACTTCCTGTGTTCAACTAAATTTGAACTAAATTTAAACGATAGTTTCAACGATAGTTCAACTATAATTGCTTCAAGAGCTATTCAATGTCTTTTCTACAGAAGGCCCAATACTTCAACGAATAATTCAACTTAGTTCAACTTACGTAATCTTTCAACATAGCCTTTCTCTGGACATCTATTCGCCACTACGTTCTATGTTCCAGCTAAGTTCTAAGCCCCTACATAAACTTTAATTATGTTAGGCACTACGTTTGATCATCCAGGGCGATTTTATATCTATGATTTTTAATTTAATTTAATCATTAATTTATTGAATTATATTACATCATATTTTTACATTAATCAAACCTAGCACGTTAAGAGTGGTAAACATAATATCAAAAGGGTTTGCATGGATCTGTTTACGATATCAAATTTATAACTATTGAATACACATTTTGTAATTCAATATCTCACTTTGTTAATTTCAATTTTCCTATATTTCCACTAACAATAAATTGTTATTTCACTTTGTTTTACAGCTCTTGCTCTGGAAATTAAAAATTATTTTATATTGTTATCTCTACATGAACAGTAATAGGCATCAGTCTTAATTATATTTTGTGTCCGTTTTCCTTACCAGCATGCAATTTAAATAATTATATATTGTAATTGTGATAGCAGATAACAATAAAAACAGTACTCTAAATATACAGCAAACGGAAAGGCGTGACAACCTGAAGGTACAAAGGTCGTCAACCAGCTCTAGTCCCCAACAAATTACTTGATTGCCTCCAGGAGACCTAGAAAGACAAAGTGTAAAGTCGAGTATGGCAGGCACGAAAAGTGTCGAGATAATGGAGGAGCAATTTGAGTGCTGTGTAATTGGGTGATGTTGAAATGAATGGAAGAATGTAGTTGTCAACAAGACTATAGAATATAATAATAATTAACATTAGTGACGAATAGGCCTATAGCGGCAGCGAAAACCGAAAGACTCCTCCTTCCAGTTTCGTCCTTCGATTTGAGGGTCATGTATGATGCTAAAAATTGTTGTACGAATATAATTCAAGTTTCTTGAGTCCAGTATAAAGAATTTTGTATTTTTTTGAATGTGATCTTGTAATTGTAATTGTCCGGACGGTTAGTGGGAAAATTAGAGTAAAGAGTTAGTATTCAGCCGATAATTCAATAATTAGACTTTTAAAGTTTACATGAATGAATACTGTACTTGTAATTATTTATGTGGTATTTGAATGTTATATTTTTGTGACTGATAAGTATTGTCATGCGAAAAATAAAATGAAAATAATAAACGCGGTGCGGGAGACGGTAAAGAGTGGCGGCTATTGTCTGCGAGCTGGACTGTGATTGGTCAAGGGAGTTGAGACGGGTAGTGCTGGCTGGTGCGGCCGTGGGTAAGCGCTAATGGACACTCGGTAGGAAGCCACGGAGGTGACCGGATCACGTATTGTGAGCACGCAGCACAGAGAGTGCTTCGCCTGACCAGTTGGGTTGGCACGGCGGGGGTTGGTCCGACAACTGCGCGTCTTGAGGGCCGACGTATTACTAATCCTGTTTAAAATACGTATACTCGTGAGCCGTCTCTCGTGCGCACCAAATTAATTTGCGGTGTTTTATTTATGAAGATTAAGATTATCAATCAATTTGCATTTGACCTTTGAAGTTACACGAAACAGAACTTAAATAGCCTACCATCAGGTAACAATACACTGCTATGTTGCCACATTTTGCACGTATATTGTCATCGTACAACATTTGGCAGTAACGCTTTCGTCTTTAATTTAGCCCAGAACGTGTGTGGTGTGATTACTTTGTGTTCGTTCCTTGACAGCCTGCGTCAGAGAACTTACTAACGTAGGTTAGTAGGTGTTTTGGCGCTACGTCCCGTTTACAGCAAGGCCAGTCTCGGACAAACACGAAACAGAGATGGAATCAGCACTGGTCTTCGTTAAATGACTTCCATTGTATTCGCCTGGATTATAAATTTTGGGAAACATGAAACATCAAAATTAATACTGTGCTGAATATAAAATCGTATCTGGGTCTAGCGTGTTACCTCGCTCTGTGTTTTTTAATTAAGGCGAGAAGCGCAGAACGAATCTCTGCACCGAAAAATTCATAATTTCATAGCTATAACAAAAACTGTCCAACTTTTACATACATCATTAATAGTAATATTTCCACGTAAAAATAATTTTCGGTTGCATATTTTTCGTACAATCACATGTCAAAGTAGAGATTTTACTATTTTCACGAAGTAAAAAGTAAAAAATATTCAAACTACAGCAATGATATAATTTAGACTAATATAAAATTTATCAAGCTACAGAATAACACCTTTTTTATTTCTCGAAAGACACACACACTCATATATATATATATATATATATATATATATATATATATATATATATAATTTTTAAATACGTTTACTCAAAGATATGTAAAATTTAGATATATTCAACATTTTTTTATATTTTAAACACAAACAAATTTTAAGGAAAATTACAAAAGTGATATTCTGTTGCTGAATGCATTTACCTTCACTCAAAATTATTTCATTCATTTCATTTGAACAGTGTTTACTTTGGGTAAGTATCTGTAAACAAATTGATACTTTGACATGCCCTTGCACAAAACAAATGGAACAGAAAAATCTTTTATTTATGGGAAATTACTATTAATGTAATGTTTAAGAGTTGGACGGTGTTTGGTACAATTATATAATTTCACATGTTTTCTGTGCAAAGCACGATCAGACCTTCATGTTTATGAACTCTCAGCTAATGTATGCGACCTGTTCACCTATGGCGACGACTTTCCTTACAACACCCGTCGCCATTCACGTGTACACATATGATAAAATGACGTGCAGTCATGTACAAGTTTGTTTGGCCAGATTTAGGGCTAACAAACACTATGAAGTCTTGCGCCTAAGAAACTGTGTTTAAGATACGTACATGTTCAATAGAATCACGAAGCCACTGTCTCACCAAAATGATCGGTGTTGAAGGTTACAAGTGTGTGAATTATTAGTTGGTCTGAAGTTGATATAATATACTCTTCCTTGTTTCTGATTGGCTGCCTGTCTTGACGCGCTGGTGTTCACAGCACGATGCTAACACATAATCTGGCGGCTTCTGTTTATTAATTGTCAGCGAACACATAAGAATGGACATCGTTGATCTCCTAGACGCCTGCATGTCGACAACATGAAGGATAACAGCATAGGCTGAGAGTCATTCACAACAACTCAAGGATGGGGCCATGAATTTCTTAGGTCGAGACAGCTATATCACTTATAGCAACACCGACGCCTTTATCCGAGCTGATAATATCATTGACAAATCCTGGAATGCTTCTTCGACTGCTGTTGAGACGGTGGAATCTTCTGGCACTTCTGATACTCCACTGACATCATATGAGCTAGTATGCCCATCAACTGAGTAAAGCTAATCCTTAGCCGCATAATATAAATGTAATTATGACCGCCCTGTGACAAGTTTTTTGAAAGTTGCAATGATCTGCGAAATGAGAGAAGTAGGATATGGAAAGAAAACTGGATGGAAATACCTGACTGGGATGTTACATGTGTGGACATCAGTTTAAGTCCTGTAATACACTTATAACCAAGATAATCTGTCGAGTTGTATATATCAACCATGTTATCACGTGTGAATGTAAAGCTCCTACGCCTGTACATGTTATTGATGCGCTAATAATATATGTTACGCTCTGAAGGACTCGGCTTTTGAGTTATTCTTAACACACATGTTGCAACGAACTCATCAAATACATCAAAAGACAATTGTTTACTTCGTGGCAGTATGAAAGGAAAATTTAATACAGAAATTTTCGAAAAATTAGAAAACTAAGGAGATTTGAAATACAATATATAGATAGTATGTGATTACACTAGACAAAAGCTTCATACATATGAACTCGTGTAGCAAAAGAACAAAAGAATCCATCAATAGAATAGAGTTTATTTGCCAAGCTGGTCATAAATTGGCTAACAGCCATAATGCACCTAGCATCATTTCTATATATAATGTAGCAATACACACTAACTATGGTATGTCCATAACTGGTCTACAGATGGACAATATAAATGGACAATGTATTAATACAATAAGATGGACAATATAAATGGCTAACACAAGACTACAGATGTCTGCAACAGCAATGATCCATTAACAAACTACTTCACAACCATCAACTGTTTGTTCTACATATGGTTTCACATGCCTGCACCAGAAATGTTCTAACAATGAACCACTCCACAGGTATCAGCTGGCCTGAACATAACTTTACATGCCTGCACCAGCAACGATCCACCAATTAACCACTCCACAGACATCAAATGGCCAACACATGGCTTCACATACCTGCACCAGCAATCGTCTATCAATAAACCACTATTCAGCCGTCAGCTAGCGTACACACGGCCGCGGTGGTCGAATGGTCAGATTAATCGCCTCGCACCAAGGCGATCCGTGTTCTGTTCCCGGCAGGCTCGGTCACCAGTTTCACGCATGTGGGAATCGTACTGCAAGTGCCAATGGTCTGCGGGTTTTCTTGGGGATCACAAGTTTCTCCCGCTCGTTCATTCGAGCGCTTCTCCATATATCACGTCATCCCTCACCAAAGCTAAAGACATTGATGTTGAGCGCTGACCAAAATCTCTCACTTTTACATGGTTCCACATGCCTGCACAAGAAAACGTCAATCAAGGAACCACTCCACAGACATCAGTTGGCCTACGCATGCTTCACATACCGACACAAGTCATTATCCATCAAAGAACCACTACACAGCTACCAGCTGGCCTGCACATGGATTGACATGTCTGCACCAGCAATCTTTTAACAGTAAACTATTCCAAAGACATCAGCTGGCTTGCACGTGCTTCACATGTCGGCACCAGTAATGTTCCATCAATCAAACATTCCAAAGCCGCAAAGAATTTTACGCAAGGCTTCACATACCTGCACCAGCAATCGTCTATCAATGAACCACATCCAGCATCAGCTGCCATATTCAAGGTTTCATTTACCGGCAACAGCAATGATCCAATTTTTCGTGAAAATAATTTTACCTCAGTTTATTTCAGTGCCTTGCGTTCACAACGGGAATTCTACTTTATAGTAAGTGATTGGATGATTTAACGGTTATGTGTCTTGGGGTTCTATCCACAAAGCCGTGTGGTGTTGCATTAACCGTATTGTTATTTGGTACAGTCAAATGAGAAACTTCACTTCAAAAAGACACACTGTCTATATCCATGAATCGTAGCTGCATATATGCACGTAAGGCACTGAGACAAAGTGGGGCCAAATTAAGTTCATGGCCCTATCCATTATTGAACAACTCCACAGCAACAAATTTTGCCTATACATGGATCACTATCGATGATCCACTTTACAGATATTAGCAGGCTTACACATGACTTCACATGACGGCAACAGCAATCGTCTATGAACGAACTACTCCACAGACATCAACTGGCATACACATCACATTGCTTCACATTCCTGCATGATTAATGATCCATCAACGAACCAATGCACAGCTATCAATCAGGTGTCTTACGAATGACATGTCATAGATGAACTGATGAAATTTTGAAAATTCATAAATTAATGATTTTTCTTTATAATGTTATGTTTATTAACTTTTCCTTTTTTTGGTACTGTTTGTTTACCAATTTGCAATCTAATATGAAATCCCAAAGTTGTTTCGTCAGGGCCAGGAATCTAAACTTGCATCCTAGCCACAAGATCATGGTGTACTCACAAGTATGACTTATATGCGATTCGTTTATATGAGATTTTTTGTGTACATCGAATTCCAATGTAAATTTCTAGTTAAAATAATATTTTATTCAGCATTGAAATATAACATCGTAAGATTTATTTTCGAGTAACATTTAAAATCTTTAGACTTTGTAATGAACTTATTCGTTTACATGTGTACACTAAAATAAAACTTAAAGCAAATCCGAATAAGTTTCGTGCATAAGATTATTAACTCAAATTTATATAAAATTCAAGCTTGGTTCAGGCTTGCAGTAAGTCATTAAAGAATGTTTGGCATATAACTCATACTCAAGAAGAATATGAACTTGTTTCAAGCTTGCAGCAGTGCCATGGCTAAAACCACAGATGGCCAACCATGAAAACTTAGCATAGTTATTCTTGTAACGTTTCGTAAGGCAATGGTTGTATGAATGCACTGTCTAGGTGAGCAAAAGCGTATGACCACAAAACAATACATAATAATTGTAAACTCCCATTGAACCAAACATTTAAAATCTCGAGCATCGGATAAAATTACCTTTATATACTTTTTACCTTTTAGCATACCTTCCAAATAAAAAATAAGCTTATGAGAAGCTTATGTTGGTGAGATGGTGTGTGTATGACTGTGTACGTGTGTGCGTGCTACTTAAAAATTTCAGAGCACGTGGATACTTACCCCTATGGTTTAACTAAGAGTAATATATTATTATCTATTTATTACTGTTAACTTAAAATATTCAAAACAGTATATACGAAACATGTTGAGCTTCGATCTCAAAAGCACTTGATAACTTCCAACACAAAAATTAAATAAATATCATGTTTTCATGAGGCAATTTTAACAGGTTTAATGCTGTAAAATATATATGTTAAAATAAACAATGAAAATTACACCGGATGTTGACGAGCGTTCATTGCAAGATTATTATTGTTATTGTTGTTATTATTATTTCGAAAGGCCACTTCCTTATTAAAAACTTATTTTTTATGAACTTCATCGTTTCTCAGGCTTATTTATGATCGTTGTATGGGCAATTCTGAATACAATATTGCAGCACTTAATATATTGAATAATTAATAATTTTAAAATGTCGGGAATACCTTCAGTAATTTTGTCCACCGTTAAAGTATCGTTACATATTTCGCCCATGGCAATCAAAAGTCACCACAAAAACTTTTACCCGCAGCTACTACATGCGTGTCGTATGAACATGTCTTTCTGTGGTATTAACAGTCTTACACAAGCTAATTTTGTACCTGAATTCTAAACCCTGTTAACTCTAAAATGTGAGAAATAGTAATAAAAAGTAATATATTCTTCGTGCAGTCCTTAATTGTTTCGTGAACGGCCTATATATATATATATAATTTTTCTTTCAGCCGTTTTGCAGCAATCTTTTATAATTTTTAATATGAAAACTTCCATGTAGCTAAAAGCCAGTGTAAAAATTTCAACACCCTCAAAAGTGAACATATATTGGCGCAATGAAACATGTTTTTAATTAATCACAAGTTCTGCTGAGTGCTCAGTTTATAGTGAACACATATATATATATATATATATATTCGTATATCTTAAATATGTTACGAATTAAAAAAATAATATTTTTACTAGGTTAGTATCATATTTCAGATGAAATTAAATGCACACAGTAAAGTTTTTTTTTTTTTTTTTTTTTTTTTAATTTTTAAATTTTGGAGTTAGCATGGTTTGGAATTCAGGTCCCCAATTCATGATGGAGTGTGTTAATTTTGCGTGGTAACAGCATATGATACACTAAGTCTAAAAAATGTTTTCATTTGTCAATAATGTGAACATTGTGGGAGTTATGCTACTCTGCAAATTGACTAAAAATATTGTTTTAATGTAAATTACTTTTCTATTTCATATTAATAAAATATTCTTGTATTAGTGCGTGTACATTGGAAAACCAAGGAGATTTAATTAAAGTGAAAGAAAAAAAGTTTAAAAATCAATATACATAACAGAATCAATCCAACAATGTTTTTACTAACAAACTAAAAAACGTATATTGGATTGACATTTTTATAAGTTATCACTACATAAAACCAGAATATGATACGGTTACAAAGCTCATTGCAATACGCATATCCCTGGGGTGAAGGTGCGGAAGGCAAGATTATCTCGCTTGTACTAACTTTTACATAAAAAAAACACTTTTCAACCGATATTCCTCACTAAACCGATTGCCTGATGATATGGAGGACGCAAAGGTGGTCTCAAAATTGTTTGAAGACGAGAGGATTCGGCTCGCGAAAAGAGAAAAATTAAACTACAAAGACAGTATATCGACATCATGGCACTATATTGAGCAAAGACTCTTAGCATAGCCATTGACAAAGATTATGTACAAGCTCACCTATCGATGAAGGGTCCATATAAATTTGAAGCATTTTAATATCTGATACTGTCATACTTTTCATTCCCTCTCACGTTTAGGCCTATACTTCTTTGAACTCGCATATCCCAAATGGAACCACACCTAGTGTCACTTTCTCGCCATAAATATTGAATATTCGCATTTGTGGAACTGACTTAGGACTGGTAACTAATCTAACAAATTCGATTTTTCCCCCTAGGCTGTCAGTTGCATGAGACTAATTATAAACAAAAATAACAACTCGTAAAACTTTTTCTGGTGAAAGTAATTATACAGGTGTGACGTTTGAATTATGAACTTTATGTTAAGTGCATTAACGGTAAATTTAACTTGTTTTAAAAGTCACAGACGTACATTTTAACCACTAAAAACGTAATTTTATTCTAAATTGTGAGTTTTTAGAATATTTGTAATATTTTACCGTATTTTTAAAAGCCCCGACGTAATTTAATTAATATGACAACGTTGCGAGTCTATGCCGAGAACGAGTCACTAATTAATATAAAATGGTTTTATCCAAAATTGTATTATAGTTAATGTAATAATTTTTAATTGCTGATTGTTATTTTTTTATTATTTGAGTATTAATTTCACTATATTGTTGTTTACTTATAATACTTAACGTGTTTTAGCTACTTAAATTAAGGATTGGAGAGTATGACTTTTTGGTGGCTTCTTTGAATGAATGGCGACGTAGTATTTTACGCCCTATGTAAATCGTTTTAAATTGGGTCAATCCTAAAGATAGGATCTGAGATAGTGCCACCAAAAGAAAGTACATATTTTAGGTTCGCCGACCACGTAAGAAGAGGGTCGAGTGGTAGGACCATAAACAGAAATGTAATAGTGAACTTCAAGAACGAAGAGGACGCCGATATAAGCCATTTTGGCCAGATAAGTGAAAACCAGAACTTTTCCTTGTCACCCGAATTTCCGTATATTGCTGCGAATTATTGTGTTTCAAAATGTTTGTAATGGATTATAAGTGTTTTCGGGATGCTTTATTTAAACTTTTTGAGAACACAAATTATTTATTTTCTTAGTTTTGGACCTTTCCGCACAATAATTAGATACCTGTACTCAGAGGTCCTGGGAAAATTAGTATTTGTAATTGAGAAGCCGAGGAAATGTTACAGACATTTATTAAAACTGTTATTTGAACCCAGATAATATTTTTCAAGTATTTGGAGTGCTACTAATTATTTTCAATTAATTATTTTAACTGTGGATCACGAATTTCAGAACTGTTTGCTTTTAAATGTTATGTTTTAATTTTGGATTTCAGTCAGTTTTCTCACTCGTTTACGAATCTTTTCTAAGAGTAAATTATATTCTACTTGAAGTCATAATTATGTTTCATTCGTTTTGTGTGTGCTACTTTAATCTGGATAGTTAGGTGTCACAATCTACTCACCTACACCTATACCACCCTGAATCTACAACACATTAGCACTAAAAGTAGTCACACCCAACTACATATATATATATATATATATATATATATATCACAAGCCATTTTTATCACATGGGCTCTTTGCGGCCAACGTTTTATACTTAACACTGTTAATTCTAACAGTATACAATACCTGTGTTAGTGCTATTCATAACACTGTTTTAAGAATTCCAATTTACGGGCATTTTAACACGATCATGCTGTAACTTTAGAGATGGGCCCCCTCCTAAACTGTGTTAAATTTATGGACAATTAAACATTGTCAATATAAAACCTAGTTTTTTAAAGCTTATGTTAATTGTAAACATTTTCGTCCAAATAATTTGCCTTTGACTTTCCTTCTTGTGTTTGGTAAAAACATATATTATTAGAAGTCTAGTAAATATGGACAATTTGTTAATAATATTTCCTAAACGATCTCCAGAAATAAAACTTGAACCAAAAAATGTACTTATGCAGTTTCTTGGATAAATTTCTAGTGTTACACTCTACTATTACACAGAATAAATTTCTGACAATGTAACTGTAACTGCCTCCTCTGTGTTATCGTAGCACACATTGCTTCGTATTATTTGATCTACCTCGTGTACAACAGTTACTGTAAATTTTTGTGTCGTTTGGTTGTATTTGGCCTAGAGTTCTTAGCTTTAGGGATTTTTAGCTAGCAATTATATACTTAACTGTAATTTTGGTGGATGACAACTTTACATAGCTGCATTTTTTTTAGTTTCCACTTCATTCAGGAGGGTATGTGGTAGTTTATGCTATCTCTGATAGGCATGTTAGTATGTGTTTAATTTATGCGAACAGTGTTTTCTTAAATTGAATTTTCTTCGTCTTCGTCCATTCACATTCCGTAGAAATGTTGCGATATACATTCTATGATGCAGAACTATCACGACAAGAAATTCCGCCGTGTAACGTAAGAACTGATCAGGTAATCTCTTTCCATTATTTCTTCGGAGGAAAGTCAATTACGCAACGTCAATACTTTCATATACAATATATTGTAAAAGTGTAGTGTGGCTTCACAACTTAAGGTACACATGTAAGGGATTGGTTAATTATAACTATTTCCTAATAGCTTACAGGGATATTAAATAAAGATGGCTATACTTTTCTGCATAATTTGAGGTGAAGTGTCTGCGAATATGAGCGGTAAAAGTGAATTTGGGTAACGAATAAATATGTAGAAAGAACACGGAATGTCGCTGGCACCAGCCAAGTTGCCGAACATTCCGCTGCAACTCGTGGTGTGGACATGAAGAAAGTTATTCATCATATCTACAATTTCTTTAGTCGTGGAACAAAGACCGACTAAAACGTTAACTATTGACAAAACCAATCACAAAACACACTGCCCACCATAACGAAAAAAATTTTACTCAAGTTCATTGCTACTTTTCTGATCAATTACCACTTTTCGTTAAGAGAGGCGACACAACTTTACTGCAGTGCGTTTAACCTGACTCTGTTGCATCTTGATGCTTGCAGCCTTCTTTGCCAGGATGAAGCACGACAACCTGACCAAGCTGCCACTGAAGAGGTGGAAGATTGTACTTTACGGGTACTAGGTCTCTCTCCTTGCGTTCGCCTACATTCTGATCAATTTTACACTTGGCTATAGGGTGTGCATGTTGTTGCAATATTGCCTGGCAAGCCGGACAGCAAGACATCCGAGCAGCAATCAGGTCAGCGTTGGGAAACCACGGAAGACAGCAGCAACTCACCTCACCCCCCTCGTAGTTGCACAATATCGAGGACAAGCACGCCGATATATGGCGTGGTTACCAAGCAAACGGGGGGCTGTCTGTCGTCTGTCGTCGAGCGGTCGTCCACCAGCACTCATCAGATCAACAGCAGTGAAGTTCTCCGCCGGGGACTCGGGCTCGAGCCCCGGCGGGTGCGTGCTCGTCCGTCGATGACGTCTCCTCATCAATCCAGCTTCGGTAAGGTCGTCAGATCTAATTATGTGGCGGCAACTCTCAACTTAATATAATAACTTAATAATCAGTAATATTGCGCTCCCCTCCTAAATAATTAGGACACATTGTAACCTATTTTGTATTCAGAGTACCTGCCACTGTAGTATAGTAAATGCCCGTTTAACCATAACTGTCTTTAGTCAATTAACCCCAAACAACATCTAAATAAACCCACAGTGTAGCTACCATCTGAGTTAAACTCCCCAACTAATAATAACTTAGGAACCCCCAATATAATAACGACTTACAAAATATTCATTTTGCAACAATGTACTCTTTATGCCATAGCCGCCAACAATGTTGGGTTGCATGTTTCACTAACTTCACACACAGTCTACGTGAACACTAACTCTGCTGTGCTCGATGATTCTATACACAGTTTGTTTGCAGGTAGCTTAAGGTTGGAAATGAATCTGAGAACGTAAACAGTACGTATTTTCATCTTAGACCATGTAGAGTACGTCTGAACGCCATTATTTATGTTGATGTCTTAAAATTGACACAAAAGACAGATAACCTTCACAAACTTCATCTCTGACTCACATCCTCGCTGGTTTGGTGTAGGTTGTGCGTTGGGCCACACATACTGCTCTGAATGTAAGCCATTCGGGTTTTTACTACCACAATGAATAGCTAATGAATTCTCTAGGACCTAAACCTCTGGATGCTCTGTCTGCAGGTTTATCAAGAGATGGAATGTTTCTACTCTGAATTACAACTCTACTCTCTTGTATACGTGCTGCTATGTAGGCCACGAATGTTTTTATAGATTGTAGAACTGTTTTGAACCATACTACTGCCAAAGTGGAGTTACACTATCTTGTGACACTTTTAACTACGATGCATTTAGACAATATACCTCCAGTGGTTTCAGTTAATTTCCGAAAGAGATAGGGTCTAAGCAGCTCTATACGAGGAAATATAGTGAGACTCGAAATTCCTATCAAATGTACAATGTTTCACTGCTCCCTGAACACCTTACATAAACAACTGCCCCATATTTCTTGTTGGATTCATCACAAAACTCATGAATTTCGTAGACTAGTTGGCAAGCTAGAGAAATTAAACTTGGAATGCAAATTTTGCTGAGAACTGTAAGTTGTGTGATTAACTGGGGCCAATATTTTTTTTCTAATTATTCAAGTGCGACAGCATCCCATCCAAGGCCAAATATCAAATTCTATGCAGGGCTAGCTTTGCTCTAAAAACAACAGAGACGATCCAACCTAAGGGATAATGTATTTTTACAATTTCAGAAAGGATGGCACATTTAGTAATGGTGGCACTACCTATGTATGGGATGTGAGAATACATCAGTTTTTGCAGCCCATTCATGGCCTAATGGCAGGATCACTTCCATGTCTTCTTAAATCTGACTGGGCTAACTCTATGACTCTCTGGAATCGATTTACTCACAAATTCACTGTCACATAATGACATGGTACACTTGGTCATCTAGATGTACCTATACTTGGTGGTACATCTTACTGGTGTCACTTGTTAAAACTATTGAATGAATAAGAAATTAAGTCATTACTTAATTATGTCTCATTGTAGTTTTCACCCAGTGGTAAGGATATCATCAAGTTATTTTCCCGAAAAAGTTACTGAGGAAACATCAAACACTACAATCAACTTTGTGGTGGAACTTGATTCTTTGAGGATGCAATGATGAGGAATATACTACTGGGGGTGCTGAAAGATGGCTTATGTTTAAGCGATTGCACATGTCCTGCTTAGGGTGAGCTGAAAAATTACCTTTTTTTTTTTTTTTTTCAAAATGCTATAGTGTTGAAAAGTTCCCTCCTAGAATAAGAAGAAAAACTGCGTAAAGAAATAAAAAATCGGTTGATGTCTTTCGATCGCGCATCAGTGCCAAAGTTAATAAAAAAAGGACCACATTTAATATTTTGTTTATTTTTATATATGAGATAAACTTTTTTTTCGAACTGCTTTAGTGTGGAAAAGTTTCCTTTAGTAATAATAATAATAATAATAATAAGAAGAAGAAGAAGAAGAAGAAGAAAATTGTGTGAATAAATAAAAAATCGGTTGATATCTTCCTTGCCCTTCCATCGCCCTTTCCTCCCACCACTTTCTGTCGCGACTCGTCAGCCTGCCGCAGACTTTGGTGCTGTATTGTTTACGGTAAGTCCGTGCACTTACTACTTATGATGCAGACAGTTTACTGGGTGCGTTTGTTGTTATACTTCATTCTTGACCAGTACAGTTTACTGTAATGTTTATTGATGACACTCGGTACCTCGTGTGATGATGGCTGTGTCGAAGAAAATAATTATTACTAGAGACATTTGAATGCACCATATTTGGTCACCCGAGATATCTTCTTCAGAGCAAACTACCAAAGTATTAATGTGTTCTTCGACGTTGTTTTGAAGAGAGATACAAGTTATCTGTTGAGGCAAATAACAAGAGAGTAAGTTTTTCTGAAGTAGCCACAACAGTAGCAAAAAAAAAAAAAAAAAAAAAAAAATTAAATTATTGTATGACAAAGCATCTATCCAAACTTTGTCGGATTACAAAATAATTCAACTTAGTAACACTTACGATGATTCATATTTTGAAATCAAAAAATCGTACAATCGCGACAAAGATAAAATTTCATTTAAACAGAAAATTTATGATATTAAACTTATATCTTCTTCACTTTTTGACATTGCTGCTTGTAAATGTGCTAATGTAGTAGACTGTACCTGCAAAAAAAACACCGGACACATGTGCATGTGCACTTTCAATCAACTGCACACGCGAAAAAGCTAACAAAATTCAGCCCTTGAGTTGAGATCTATTTTTCTTCAAAGGAAATATGGTTTGGGCAAAATTGGACCTCTGGACACGAATGTAATAAAAAAGTTGAGTGAAAGTATTAAGAGGAAGGCCCGTGAGCTTGAGCGAACAAGAGCACAGAAAAAAAACAAATTTTCTAACACCGAAGCAGAAGAATATATAGAAGATATAGAGCACTATTCGTCTGGCGATTCGGATTACGAGAAATACTATGTCAAACGAAGTACTTCATCAGCAAAGTCTCATTGTCAGATGAGAGTTAAAATGAGTTCTACAGCGTTAAGCAGTGATATATTTGGAGTGTCCGATCGCGCGACAGCTGCCATAGCTTCAAATGTTCTTCAAGACATAGGAACAGTAACCGACACAGATTTTTCTCTTGTCGTTGACAAAAATAAAATTAGAAGAGAAAAAAGTCGTGTCAGGAGAGTTTTGCAGAGTAAATCAAATGAAGAAATTCGTGGCCCTTACTTCGATGGCAGAAAAGATGATACTCTTTTTACCGAAAAATTGAATGCCAAGCATTTCCGCAGGAACAAAAAAGAAGAACATTATTCTCTGATTCGGGAACCTGTGTCGACTTACATTAGACATGTTTCTTCTGCCTCGAGTTCTTCAACCGACATTGCTCGAAGTACCATTTCACATCTGTCTGAACTTGAAATATCACTTGAAAAGCTAGAAGTGATCGGGTGTGATGGCACTGTCACTAATACTGGCTGGAAGAATGGCGTCATTCGTCAGCTAGAACTGCATGAGGGAAGACCACTACAGTGGAGTGTTTGTCTACTGCACTTCAACGAACTTCCTTTTAGGCATACATTCCAGCATATACAGGATGGAATGTAAGTCACGGAAAACCTCAAGGGTACAGGTAGCCAGACCTCAATCAAGAATATTGAGTATAGGAACCACGCCTCCATTGTCAATAGGCATCGTGAAAGTTGTGTTAGTGAACCTGTTAAGTGACGATAGTTCAACAACCACTACAAATAGAACGCTGACCTTCCGAATTCGATTCGGAAGCATGACGACACATATGCAGGGAATAAAGTGAGAACACCACCCCATCCCATGCGTTGGAAACATAAGGTTGCCTCTGTTATTATGCATGTATTTCTGTACGTGTACGCCTGTAGCAGCACATCTCAGTGAATGAAGAATCGAAATGGCATAAGGAACAAAAAAGGTGCACTTATCCGAACACGCTCAGACAAACCGTTTCTGAGATACAGGCACTCAAAAGTCAGAGCATTGTGGTAATGCCGACAGTTAAGCAACCCGTGTAGCACATACATGAAGACATGCTTCCGAGGAACACCAGCGATTTACAATTTAATTGCCAAGAGGTATGCAACATACATGACAAGTAAGTGGGAAGGGAGGTATTTGTATGCAGGGGTGCAGGCAGGACGTCTTAAGTGGTACGTGTAATGCAGAAAAACAAATTAATATTTTATTGTTTAAATTTAATGGAAACACAGGAGCTACAATGTGTACGTACCAGCACAAAAAAAACGACAGTGATTACATCCTTGTATTTGCATTAATACGAAACAGTCATAATGACACCTTGTAAGTATCTAAGTAGCTTGTGTTTATATTGTCCTATAATTTATCCCAACACAGGCACGCACATGACGCATAACCGCGGCCTGCACCGCATGCAAGTGATAGGTGGTTACATGTTTACAGCAACATGCAGTCTGGCAATGCATTCCTTGATGCTTTCCTTAGTTACGTGTTGCACTTTTTCCTTAACGAATCCCCACAAGGAGTAATCTAAGGGACAGAGATCCGGTGACCTTGGTAGCCAGGGTACACGTCCATTCCTTCCTATCTACTGCAATGGACAGATACGATCTAATTGCTGATGAGCTACTGCACTGCAATGCGCCGGTGTCCAATCATGTAATAATAATAAACTTGCAATGAACACTCGTCAACATCCGGTGTAGTTTTCATTTGTTATTTTAACAAAAATATTTTACAGTATTAAACCTGTTAAATTTGCCACGTGAAAACATGATATTTATTTGATTTTTGTATTATAAGTTGCCTAGTCCTTTTGAGATCGAAGCTCAAAAAGTTTTGTATACTGTTTTGAATATTTTAAGGTAACCGTAATAAATATATAATAATCACATATTACTCTTAGTTAAACCATTGGGGTAAGTATCCACGTGCTCCGAAATTTTTAAGGAGCACGCACACACTTACACAGTCATACACACACCATCTTACCAACATAAGCTTCTCATAAGCTTATATTTTTCTTTGGGAAGTAGGCTAAAAGTTAAAGTACTTATATATGGTGACGTGTTTGCACCATACTATGAGGATTTGCTTAGGCCTAGATGTATTCGTTATGATAATTAATTATCTCGAACACATTTAAATGTTACTTATCCAGTAAACAAGACAGTTTCACAGAAGGCAGGGTTCAAGCATTGTCCGCCAAACCAAAGGCAAAATGAACGACGAACGGGAAAATACGCAGGTATCAGGACCTGAACACGGTGTAGATGGTATGGAATCAACGTGTTTTCATGAAGTACTCTGCAAGTCAACGTTTGGACCTCATTAAGTGTAGTAGCTACTCTCAGTGTGCTGAGATTGCGGTTCTCGTACACATCATGCAGGAGTGCCTCTTTCAACGCCGGCGTTCTCATCCCTCTAGGCCGTCCTCTGTCATGGTTGGCTGGTTTGAAGGTTCCGTGTTCTCTAAGATGGCGATGGATTGCTTCAAATGTAGCCTACGTCTATCTGGACACTGTCGTTATGGGAAGCATTCACTATACAAACGCTGTGCGGCACTGCCGTTACTATTTGCTAACACATACACGAAATGTGCATCAGCTAACTCAAAATTGGAATAATCCATTTTGTACCACTTCCTGCAGTGATACACACGCGACGCTTGATCCACCTCGATGTTAGTGCGGGAAAAGTGTGCGTCGAATTCATAGGTTCGTACGACTCATCCGGTGTGGGCCTACCTACAGCTGCGACGATGCTCCACAGCAACATGATCCTGCTCTTGCATTATCAACCATACGTCATGTATTGCGAACTGTAGCGCAGAAAAGGTGCGTTTTTAGACATATGTCCACGTGACATTTCTTGTACCTCTGCACGTGAGTTTCCACAGAATATTGACATAGGATTTTACAACAATCTGTATTTCATAGACAAAACAACTTAACTTACTCGGACACATGTGCTAAATGTTGTGCTGTGCTTTTCTTTATGAGGTTAAGTATATGATTCGGGAGCATTACCCCAGATGTCGGCACACACTTGATAAACAGTAAATAACAAATTAACATAAACTATAAAATCACCTGTATCTATTAATCGATCACAAAACAGTTGTGTTATTGTTAAAAATATGTATTTGAAATATTGTAGTGAATACATTTGTAGTGCTTTTAAAACAAATTTTATGTTGAAAAAGTTACCTTTGCTACAAAGAAACTTGTATGATTTTTAAAGAAAAATTTTTAAAGACAAAATGTGAAAGAAAATATAAGTTTTCCATATTTGCTTGGCAGTAAGGCAATATTTCTTTACCGCAAGTTAAATTCCTTTGCGGGAATTTTTTTTTTACAGTTGATCATATCTAAACAAAATTTTGTTGTGGCAGCGAAAGTGTCTTTACTGTGTAGTATTATTGCTCGTTGATTCTCTGATAGAACATTAACCAATTACTCTACGAATCAACTTACTGATTACAAAATGATAAGTAGACATTTATATAAACTACATGTTAATATTTATTCCATGCGCATTCTCATTAGTTGGACAAATATAACAACATAAACATTTTAAAATTACAGTAATGTATCAAACACACTTTCATCGGCGAGTTACAAGTAGCATTTCTGTTCAAACACAGGTAAAAGCCTCTTCATAATTTTGAAATATTCTTTGTTTATAGTACCGTTATCACTTCCTCTATACTGCTCACCCACAACCACTTCTTCGAAATCAATGGCGTTTTCAGAACTTTCTATGACATGTGGGAGACACATCAGTGATACAAGGAACCCTAAAACTCCTTTCCTCTCATATTCGTCCATAAGCTCCTGGAAAGTGATAGACTTCTCCGCTAATCCAAGATGTTGCAGTGTTGAACACAGCTCGTTGTGATATTCTCTGAGCAGATCCTCTGTATGTGCAGATCGCACCTCGTCTTTTGGACTCGTGTAGATGAAATACTGCAGATCTATAGCGCAGGATTTGTAGCACGACATCTGAAAGTCCACAAACCTAACGTCTTCCACCCTTCCTGTGGCATCGTTATATTTAAATAACATGTTGTTGACCCACAGATCACCATGTATCAACACATTCAGTCTGTTGCCTTCAGGTGAAAACTGTGACGTGTATTGTTGATAAAATGTGTCGGCTACCTTGAGCAGCTTGTTAGCCATTACCTCGCCACATTTCGGCCATGACCTGACATGATTGGCAAGGGAAGTTATGGATGATCTCGTCAGTCTCTGCATTATATCAGCTGAACCTTCTTCTAGAGTCAAGCATTGTTTAAAGGATTCTACAATTTGTGGGTCGCTGTCATGTAGTGCGACAGATGCTGCGTGGTACCTGCCCAGTGATTTCATGACCAGCAGGCAGTGTTCAAGATCTAAACCAAGATGTCTGTCCGCCATTCTGAAACCTTCAGGTGCCAGGTCACTTAGAATCAAGAAATACGGAATCTTATTCTGGGAGTAAATATGTTCAGCTGCCAATGACTGGAACTTGCCTGGAGAAGAAACATTTAGGGCTGCATGGAACTTGGGCAAAATGTGACTAAACATTTTGATCTCGTTGGGAAATGCCGAAGACTCGCTAAGTGTTTTCCGCATTTCTTTTCCACCAGGAAGCCTTTTGGCTATCAGAAACATTTTACAGTCTTTGTTGCCAGCACGCTGTAAGTGTATGACGATACGTTGCATGTCGCTGAGGTAGAAGTCACCGTTGCTGCTTATGTCTTTCACTTCATAAGAGACGATTTCCAACGTTGAATCGTTTTCCACATTTCTCAAGATGTTCTGCATCCAGGTACTGGACATCCAGGGTGTTGTGTTGTCTGCCTCCATTGTCTCAGTAAATTCTTGGGTCTCTGAAAGCAAATACATATTTTACTTACAGTCACATTAAAGATGAACCATTTAACTATCAAAATTGTTTTATTAGCTATAAAATTCGATGTTTTTCTCTGGTAAAGCTTTATGGACGTTTACTAGTGAAAGACATGTGAACTAAACATAAGAGCGAACATTTAGTTATTTTTTAAAGGGAAATGTTGCATTTACTAATTTCTTTAAAACAATGCATCGGTGGTCGAACTAAGAAGGACTTAAATTAGTATAGTTAAACTTAAAAATTAAAAATAATATGCTGTACTAGTTAAAATTTTCGTTTTATAAAACTATATTTGTGTTTACTACGAAATGAAAACTTCCTTTGACCTTAAGCAGACGATATGTAGGCAAAAATACATGCATAACATTCATACAGAAAGTAAAACATCAGTCTACCCCAAAATGGTGTCATCATACTTAAATGAGCTGTCTGCAATTCGCCTCTTCAAACGCATTTGTTCCATTCTGTACAAATAGCATGCTTAACTTCACTTGTTTCGTAGTGTACAAATCGCCTGCTTAAATTCGCTTGCTCTATCGTATAACCACACTTTAAGTGTCGATACACCATGGAAGAAGAGAATTTAGTGGTATTAACAAAAATTTTTGGTAAATTACTGAAATCTCTATATATAAAAATTAAAGCTGACTGATTGACTGACTGACTGACATATCAAACTGCAGCCCAAACCACTGGACCTAGAATCGTGAAAATTTTTGTGGGGGTTCCCTTCAGGTCGTAGGCGAGCACTAAGAAGGGATTTTTCGAAATTCGACCTCTAAGGGGGTGAAAATTGGTGAAACGTGTTTCCGAATAAACGTCGATAGAGCCCGAACCCGACGACCTATAATCGTGTTTTTTACTTTAATAGGACACTCGTAAAAATGAATATTATCTAATTTAAGGATTTTTCGAAGTTAAATATTTAAGGGGGTGAAAAGACCTTAAATGTGTTTCCAATAAACTATCGATATCTATCGAACCCTTCGGGGTAGAGAGTTGATATTAACTTCAAAATATTAATTACGTAAATACCCAAAAAGTAGTTTTAGGTTTTTTTTAAATTCGATTCCCAGGCAGTAAAAAGGGGCAAAATGTGTTTTTAATGAATCGTCTATATCTTTGAAACACAATTGGCTATCGTCGTGATTTTAACTTTAATTGGTTACTTTTACAAATGTCTATGCCACGACTCAAAGACGTTTCGAAATTCTTTATTCAAAGGGGTGAAAATACGTGAAATGTGTTTTCGATTATCCTTCTATATCTATCGAATCAATCGAGATATCGAAGTGCTCTTTGCTTTAAATTGGTGCTTTTATAAATATCTCAAGTACCATTTAAAATATATTTTCCGAATTCGGCCCTAAACTGGTTAAAAAAGGAGTAATATGCGATTTCGACTCACATTCGATATATATCGATCCCATAGCTTTTTATATAGCGACGAGATTTTTGTTTAGGATTGATGCTTACTCAAATACCTAAAAAGAAATTTCAGGAATTTTCGAAATTCGCCACCTAAAGACGTGAAAAGGGATGGAAAGTGGCGAAAAACGTTTTCAATTAATCGTCGATATATATTGAACCCAGCGGGCTAATGTTGTGTTTTTCACGTCCACAAGACACCAATAAAGTATTCTAAAACATGATTCAAGGGTTTTTCGAAATTTATTCTCTTAGGTGCTGAAAAGACCTCGAGTACGTTTTAGATAAATCATAGATATCTATCGAACCCGTCGAGATATACAATTAATTTTTGCTTCAGTATTATGATTACAGAAATTATCGCAAAACTATTTTCAGATTTTTCGAATTCGATTTCTCAATACTGTGCAGGGGTGATATGTGTTTTTTTTTTAGTGAATGATCGATTTTGATTCGACTGAACGGGCTAGCGATGTGATTTACACTTCAGTTGGATACTTATACAAATGTCTAAGATGTGATTTTAAAATATTTCGAAATTCGACACCCAAAAGTGTTAAAAAAAAGCACAAAATTTGTTTTCCATCAACCCACGATATCTATCTAACCAGTAGCGATATTGAGGCGTTGTTCGCGTCAGAGTGATGCTTACGTAAATATTTTAAAAAATATGTATGTAATTTTTTTCTTAATAAGAAACGTGATTATTAAAAATAAAACTAAGTTGGTCAATATTGAAGGCAGACGATCCGAAAAGCAGGAACGAGCAGCGAGAAACAACCTATACAGGAGTTTCACTCTACAGTAACCTATTCAGACGTGGTGTTGTACAACCTCTATGAGCCCAGGACACAGATATTTTATTTTTTTTAAATACAATAATGTTCATGAATTATTTCGACGTTACCTGACGCAGTTGTTTGTTACTCAGGTCTGAATTCCGGGAGGTTCTGGGCTCGAATTCCGTTAAAAGCTGCGTGCGAACGTTCAATTCTGACACACAAACTACAAGGCAGATCGAATTAGTGAAATTTACATGTAGTCTTGAAAAGGGGCAAAAGTGCAGTTCGCTTTCCACTACAATATCAGCTGACATATTGTCAGTACACTGCCAAAAGTGATTAAGTCATAAATGCTATTTCGTTTAAAAACAGTATTAAATTGTAGATATTAACAAAAGTGTGGTATGTTACTATACTGTGACACAACAGTACGAAACGACGAATAGACGTTAAACTTCGGCAATTGTTTGTGAACAACATATATATATTCCTAGCATTTTTATAATTTTATCTCATTTTGACTTAGTCACTTTTGGCAGTAAACTGACGATATATCATCTCACTTATCTCAAGTTTGGGGCACCGAATACGTTTCCGCGAAACCTTTACCCACTGAAACTTTGTAATGGCAATAAAGTTAAAGTGAATATTTTGACAATATATAATTGAGGGCACCGTCACCAATGGTTGTGCACAGGGTAAACATATGTTTTTCCTTCCATTAACCTCTTACCTTAGGGGATATTGATCCCTACCGCCTTGGATTTAACTGTTTCTTCTCGATAACTTCTGTCCCAGTCGATGTATCAAAATTTTTGTCACGACAAGGCATAGATACAAACTTAATCGATTTTCTGTAATTGCTGGAACCATAATATATTCATTATTTTGCAACGGGAAACAGCTGAAAAGGAAAAATTGTTTTATTTACGGGAGCGACTACAGAGGCCACAACATTAACAAAAACAATGCAATATGGATTCCAAAAAGTGAATGAAACAATAAACTATGCCTTGCCAGCGCGAAAAAAGTAAAACAATGTGTCTATTCCCTGATTTATAAGAAAAGCCGTAAAACCGATATGACAGGGATCAATCCCCCTTAGGTGTCTGTAACCACCCCACAACCTCAAATTGGCAGTGCTATAAATAAGGCCTAGGCGAAGTCGCTGTTAATGGCAGAGACAAACTTAAGGCTGCTTTTCGCGTGGACAGCTATAGCTACTTATCCTGCTGCAGAATTAGTTCAACTAGCCGCTTGGACATTCTAACACTTGACTGAAGTACCAATCATGAGTACAAAGAGGTTTTCCAATAAAAGTAAATATTATCAGTTACGAATAATATTCGCGAGCAAAGCTGCGGGGGACTGCTAGTTCTATATAATCTAATTTGAATGAGATTAAAATAGTACATATAATTTAAATGTAAATGCGCTAATCGGCTCACTCTTGTAAAAATGTAGAGATTAACACTCATTGTCTTTTTTTTTTTTTTTTTAATAAACGGCATTGGTATTTTCGTGTTTCTCTCTTTAAATTTGCTGTCTTACGCAATTTAAATTGGCAATGTTGTATGTTTTAGCCTACTTTTCGAACGAAAAAGTATGCTTATGAGATCACCTTTCTCTCTGTGTGTGTCCCAACTTTAAAACTCTTGAACCAGTAGACAGAATTTCATCAAACTTTGTACACATATAGTTCTTTGTAAACTGACTTGACTTTCATATACTTCGTTTACGACCTGTTCATATTTTCGAAATGGCGGCCATTATAATATTTTTCAATCAAGCTAGATATCTTAAGAACCGCAATTTAGAAATTCATCAAACTTGGTACACATGTACAACATACTAAGCTGACTTGGCATTTGTGTATTTTGCACATTCTGTTTTCCTATTTTTCAAAATTATGGCAATTTTTATTTTTTTAACATACCAGCATTAAATGTCAGGGAATATTTTTTTTTTACAATTTCACCAAACTTGGTACACATATGCTGCATACAAAGCTGATTTTACTGTCTGTGTTAATATCATCAAAATTGCCTCTTTTGTTATAATTTTTATCATGGTATTCTATATTATTGGATTTTTTTTTTTTTTTTCGAATTTCACAAATCTTGGTACACATGCACTAAGACATAGATTTGTCTTTTGCGTATATCGTTATTCATTCTGTAATATTTAAAAAAAACGGTGAGTATTTTTTGTCTTTATGATAGCAAGATATTTCAGAAAATATTTTCCCCAATATGGATACTCGCATATTACTTAGCAGACTGTGTTTCTTTAGTATATTTCGTATGTCTACGCCAACATTATTGTTAATCCTAGATTACATAAACTATTTTAACTTTATGGGTTAATTTCCACCAACTATGAGGAGAGTAGGATTATTAGTTATGCTAATAATTTCTTGTTTCATGTGAACTAGCTATTTCGTGAAATTAATTTGAACTTACTTTAAAACTTTATTTCTGAGTATCTCACAAGCAAAACATTTTCATTTATTACATGATATCACTGAGCTCAGACGTCATTTAATGGGGTAATTTGCACATTGTTTTATTTATACATTTTGATTACACTGAATGAGTTCTGACATACAGGTGTACGTTTATAAAAATATTAGTGTATTGTGTTGCGAAGAAAAGAGTGATAATTAGTTGAAGTTGGTTGAAGCACTTAATTAATTTTAATGGTGGAAAACATTTATTCAAATTGAAGTTAATTTAGTCACAGACACAGTCAAACAAATTAACAGGAACAGTTAGAATGTATGTCCACTTATGTAATTACAGACTCGATAATCATGAAACATTCAGCTGCTAAAGGGCACCTCCTTAAACGTGCTTAAAATGCGTTGAATTGTTTACGTAAATAGGTTTTTTTTACAAAACTTATATACATTTTGCCATTGCATCACTGTACGAAAAGAAAATACATTTCTAGCAATAACGAAAAGGGTAGTTTCAAAGCATCACACCAACTAATAAAATTATTTCAGAGCACCTCCATACGGCTGAAAACAGCTTTTTAAACCAATGTACCTAAACATCTACTCCTGGGATTCGTGTACTGCTATTCTAGAAACAATCTATGTACTTTGCTTAAGACTTCTCATTAATAAGTAGAAGGGGTCACCAATGAAAGTTCCAGTCCGGCGAGTGATTTACGACAACCCTGCATGCCACTTGAGTGCCTTGCGATAGAGGCGTTATCACACAAGATGAGCCGGTTAACATCGCCATTTGCGCCGTGCCTCACACAAACACACGGCCAGTAGGACGGCACCATTACTCTCTACAACTAACCAATGCATTATCGAGTGAAATTAACAGTTTCCCGTGTTGCTGGTAACAGTTTGCATCTATGTTGTGCTGAATGCGGCTACAAAACGGAAATAATTGAACATGGTGGAGTCTTATGATCAAGTGGGTTGGTGAGTTGAATCAACTCTACTCATACGCTTTGGAATGTAAATGACTTATAGATAGTTATTTGTGCCAGTGCCGAAACGCGTGTGTGTATATATAGAAACAACTGCGGATTTTCGAATAAAAAATATTCTTAACTACTGAGGATAGGAAAGGCTTTGAAGCTTTTAAAAACAAATTAATAATGAAAAGCATCATATTGTAAAAAAATAGCAGTGCAAGCACCTTAATATCAACTACACGTCAAATTATTATCCATAAAACAATTAACTTTACATTATAAGTTAGGCTATAATTGGTTGAAACTTAATTTTATCATCAGAACTATTACAAACGTGTTTGTTTATAAGGACTTCGATTGTCAGCAGCATTTCTAAATATTCGTTATTGATCTATATATTTAATTTATGATCTACACTTTAAGATGGACCAACACATATATTTACACCAGATTGTGTATTAGCTACCCTCGTTTCAAGAAGTAGTCAAAAAAATTAGCTTGACTTTACATACAATAGAGCCTCTATGGTGATCCCGTTGTTCTCACAGTTTCAATTATTTTTAATTGGAGAAAAAAGGATTGGGGGCAGAGCTCTAATACAAAAAACTAAACTAACACTGGCTTCAAAAAATCTACTCTGAAAAAAATAATGTAATAAAAAGTAAAAATAATTACATTATTTTTAGACTACTTAGAATACAATCAATTTATTAGGACAGCATTATAAAATAACTGTTATTTTTCGGAGTCGGTGCCAGCCAAGGTTAACATACGTGTAACGAAATAGCGTAAGAATACGTCTAATGTAATGAAATGTAACGTTGACTGCAACTATTTCTACTCGACACAGAGACAGCAGCCGTGCGATGTTGAACAGCACGGGGTCAGAGGCGGGTGTATATGACAGGGCTGGAAGGGGAGCACCTTGAGTGAGCGATCCGAATGCGGGCAGACGTCGTTGACAGTTGTGTCTGATATCTAAATAAGTTATCTTTAATTATATTCGATTGTGCTTTCATGAAGGTCAGAATCGTCGTAAGATATTTAGATTTGTTTTACACGATATCTGTGTTCATTTGTCAATAAACTTTTGAGGTGTCGCTTTTTTAAGTCCCTGTTTTCTTCATTTTTGTAAATAGGTTTATCTTTGTTTATTTGTAACCAAGGGGTCCCTTTAAGCAGTTGTGTTCATTTGTAAATTGGTTTAATTAGACATTGTAACATTATCGAATTAACGTATCTTGTATTGTAGCTATCAAAAAATCAACGTCTATTTTCGAATATCTTACATATGACTACAATTTTTATATCCGCGAAATAAGAAAACTCTTTCAGAGTCGAAACTTTCATATATTCTCAAAATATCACGTATATTAAACATATCACTTCCGAACTCTTTTATATGGGTTAAACATGTTTTATTCACACATTTATATTAGAAAATTTACTTCTTACGTAAATGCGAAACTATCGTGAACTGTACAACTTTCATTAGTACAGACTTTCCACCATTTAATTCACAGGAACACAACTAATGGTACAATATTTCCAGCAGTTAATTGTAAACATTGCATTCTTCTCAGTTATAGGTGTAAGACCAATGGGACAGAAAGTATATTATAGGCTTGCGTGCATTAGTACCTACAGTAATTGTCGTTTCTTTGTTTCTAAGCCTCTAACATGTAAAACAGCTCCTGAAATTCCTTTAACCCACAATCAATGTGGTTAAGAAGCAATTTGAAGAATCTTCAGTTTCAATAGGAAATTGTTGTTGAAAAGGTGATACTGGGTTCAGAGCGGCACGTTTTCCTACATTATTTAATACGCCAGCATACTTAACAATATCCCACACCGTACACTTGCAAGACATCCTCATCACAAGCTCATACAGTGTATCAGAATGTCCATTCTTGGGTTCCCGGAACTTATAAGTAATCTTCTTGAGTACTGCTCACCATTATGTGACAATTTTCAGGCGATTGTACAAAATAACTACCCGATTTGAGACACCCAATAGCTGCATTATTTACACCCATTCATATGGCTGTTCAGTTACTAGGTTTGTTTTTATGAGTTTTGAAAGTACTTCATGGAATTAGAACTTCACGAAAACCGAAATGTGTACAAGTTGTGAGATCAACAGGAGAACCAAAATTTTATTTTTTTAAAACACAATAGTGAACAATTTTAGCAACATAATTGTTATCAAATATTTAATCGTAATGACCTACACTGATTCACGTTATCATTTTATTCATAGCATCTTTGTGAAAAAATTTCGTTGCAATCAGCTAGCAACATTTACTTTGAATTTTATCATAAAAATAAAAGTAAAACCACATGTAAACAACAAAATGACTTTCCTTGAAAGTTCATTTTCGTATACTATTATCTTACCAATAATTTTTACATGCTGATAGTAATGATAACACGGTTCTTTCTTTATTATTTTTAGTGCAAAATAAAGTTTTAATTGTTATAATTTCGCAAGTTATATATTTTTTAATTTGCCATGCTAATTTTACTCTATAATTGCGGTAGTATTTGATAAGAAAACTCAAAATTAAGAAATATTCTGAATTTATATAAAGAAGTTTTCTTACACTTGAACGCATGTGAGAGACATTGCCACTCAAACAATGCAGTCACTGCAGTTAGCTGAATCAAACTTTCAAGATACTTGGATTGCTTGTAGAATGTTGTTATAATACGAAGGTGATAACTTAAATATATTTAAAAGTCCCCTTCGAACTTCCAAGGCTAGACAACGTGTCATCAAATTATTTATGTTACCTTTTGCATACTTTTAAATTTAACATCCTCTGAGATTAGCAATTACCAACTCACAGGGTAGATTTCATATTATGTTGGTGTTAACAAAAATAGATAAAACATATCTGAGAGATTTGGTACTACCCTGTCACAACAACATTTGTCAAAATTGTTTATTAGATACGATAGGAATATTTTATTCGCAAAAATAATAAATTACGTTTCGATAAATATACCGGGAAAGACGTCAGAAAGGTAAGTGACAGGTGTATGTTTGACAGAAATTTTACATTGGCGATCAACACAATTTTACACGTGTTTTTAACTCTGAAAAATATAAACGTAATCCAAATTTAAAACTAAAATTTCGTTAATTAATTCTGCTTCGTCTACCACCGAAGTCTTACCATGTTTTGAGCATTCATATAGTCATCATTAACATACTTGTTCTCTTCAATTAGTTGTTCGTGCCGTCCTGTCAATAGTAAGTGTTCTTCCAGCTACTTTAGTGCTCGTCAAAAATATAACTTGCACACACAGTGCTAAGTGCAAACAGACCTAACATATACCATATACATGTACATAACACCCCTGTTTAAGCCTTGTAGACGCCTATTAAATGTTCTTGCAGGCGCACAATGTCTGGCTGGTAGTTACAGCCTTTAAGGGGGAGCGTTAGACAATTTTATTGTATTTTAAGTTTTTGAGCCTTAACATGTATTCAGATTATCAAAATTTTCTCTTCGACAAAGCAAGAGAATTATAGGTTTACTTTCAAGAATTCTCTTGAAATGATGCTGCATTATAAATAAGTGAAAGATTCCATTATCCTTTACGTCAAGCATTTTACCAAGACTGTATCTTATGCTTTGTAGAAGAGAAAATAATGATAATGCAATTTGAATAGATGTTACGGCTCAAAAACTGAAAATACAATACATTTGTCAAATACTCCCCATTAAGAATGTTCAAGTGCGATAAAGTCATAAATATAGAATTGTTTCTTTACAATTTTAGTTTTTGAAGACGGTACATTTGAGTATCTATTCCTTTAACAAAACAATGCGTAAAGGAAAAGGCAGCAGAGATATTGATTTATGTACTGGTAAAACTTGCAAGCCTGTAACGTCTATGCACATGCCAAATTCCAACGGGTTCAACTTAATGGAATCTGCTTTTCGTGGTACCATGACGACGTATACGTTATAGCAAACTCGTCATGGTAAAATCCTCAATACTTGTTAGTTCTTGACATTCATGAAAGAAATTCATTACAACAGCTGACAGAGAAATTGTAAAACCATGGGGTAAATGTAAGTATACTAAACCAAAATCTCATGACGACGAACATGTAATAAATCATATGGTGCTCTATTAGCACTGATAGAAAACAGCGTAAAACACATTGGCTTATGAGGATTTTATGAGAAATTAAAGATATTTTTTTTAACTTTCCGTTTTCTTTTTTTAAATAAAAAATCTGATTATTTAATTTTATCTCAGGTTACTTTGTTTTCCTGTTTTTTTCTATTTCATTATAATTTTTTGGTAGTTTTTTCTTCGTTTTTTGGTTATTTCCTCGGAATTTTTAAACGTTTGATACCTGAGAGACGTAAATTTTATTGGCAATTGTTTATACTGATTGGCGTGTTGTAGGTAAATAAACGCTGAAAATACCAATTGAAACTCGCACGTTTTTTGCTAGCCGATATAGGGGAAACTGCTAAACAACTTCCTTAGATAATGATATTTGTCAACTTAATGTACAAACATTTACCCAGAACGGCGTGATTTGTATTATCGTGGTTATATAATATAGGAGAGTTCATTGTAAGAGTCTGTTCTTCATAAATACGTTAATTGAGAAAAATTGTGCTTAGAATGTTGAAAAAAGGTATTGTTCATGAATGCTGTTTCTTTTTGCAAATTTGCTTTGAGAATGCTGCAATTTTAAACTTATTCTTTTAGCACTGAATTACATATCATGCCCTCTTAAACTTTTTCATCTCAGATTTATGACGTGAGGCATAATTTATTTAATTATGTTGAGACTGTGACTCGGTTGGTGATGATTCTTTGCTCGACGAACCTATAATAGACGACTCCTGGGTTTAAAGACATTGTATCGTAATGCTGCCACGCTGGTTGTGTTACAGACGAATTGTACTATTTAACTCGACTCAGTGTAGTTGTAATGCCTATGATTTTTAGGCCTAAACAGTTACATCTTTCCACTCAGTCCTTGCACTCGTAACACAAACCAACGAATCCCAAGTGAAAACAATATTGCATGAAATTCGAACATACTGCCAACATTCGAACGAGTTAATTTCATAAAAACCATGAAAAAAATTGATTTACCGTTAAAATTACAGTGCACGTGTTACGGTATCTAATAAAGTACTCACTTGTAATAATCAAATCATGGCCAGTGACAAGGATTCGGAAATTTTGGTAAAAACATTTCCAAAAAACAATACCGTATGCGAGAAAAAATTATCGAATGAGTATATAGCACAGTTCATTTTTAGAGTCTATTTGAGCTCATTCGTCTGTTATTTGAATATCTCATTTAGTCTTTCACTAAACAAAATAACGATTAATTACATCAGAATTTATTTTCAAAAAACAATTATAAAAACTGTGACACAATTTTATTTAAAATTTATAGGAAATTATCAAAGTTTTTTATAATGTACAGGCATGCATTTCTGAATTTCTAAAAAATAAAAAAGGCCTCACTGCTGACGTCCAACTACAAGATATAACTTCTGAAGTGGTTTGAAGAAAGAAACATCGGTTACGTGATAAGGATGGAACGGAACGAAAAAGAATAAGGGCTTCTGATGGGGACGAACCGAAATAAAAAATGGATGCGCAAGAAAGCTATTTGCAGCAACGTAGATCTGTCATAAAATGTTACGTCTCAAGATACTTTATGTGATAGAAATTATTCGATAGTTTATAAGTTAGTCCCAAGACAGTTGAAATTAATTCTTCCTTTAGCAAATATAACACACTTCGTATTTTTTCCGTCGAAGTATGAAACTATATTGGTGCATCCCTGAAGACTAGTACAAGTACCAAGGATCTGGTACTTTTAAAGTAGTGTTTTTTTTTTTTTTTTTGCAAAATAACTCATGAAACAGCTGTACGGTGGTGTAGTTTGCTTTTGTGACGTAGGTGGTGTATGAAAAGTGTGAAAGGTTTTTATTTCAAGTTTTAATATTTCCTTTATCATTTACGGAACACTAAATTTATTTGCGTTAAATAGACAAGCAGCATGTATTTACCATGGACTATCACTGTAAACTGCGATCGGCAGTCAGAGATATTTCTTAATTTTTTCGCCACGTGTTTCCTAAAACACAGATAAGGATGAACGAAGAAAAACATCCCAGTCGCGTAAAGTTTTAAAACAGTGCTGGCTTGTTGTCTCGACTATTGCACGGCAAACGGTCGTGGAATCTTCGGTGAAAGCACTTTACGTCAAATTGATATCGCCAATCAAATGTAAAAAATGTAGTTGGCAATATTGTGTCAGATAAAGGTAAAAACATTGTCTTCAAGCATGAATGCATGAGAAATCTGCCTAATGTAGTTTTTGGTGTATTCTGTTGTAATGGTTTCGGAAATGAAGCAAAACAAGGCTAACCTCACTTTTGTGATATTTTCCTTGTATTTTACCTGGTAAAGAATTGAAATTTAAAACTAAGTATGGATTTGTAATATTGTAAAATATAGAGCCAGAATTAATTTTAACGATACTATAGTTTCAATTGGTCATAAAGATTTAAGATTTAAAACCATCAATGTTATAAAAGCTCTTCCTTTTAAGAGATTAATTCAAATTGATGTAAAACCCTTTCGTGAAATACATACGTATTTTTGAGACCAATAAGAACCAGGCGGACGTATGTTCGGACGTAACTCAAGAAATATACTTACACTATGGAAAATTCTCCAGGAAAATTGATGTTATCTCTGTAAGACACTTCACACGTCCTGTATCGTCGCACTGTAGACACTACTGCATGAATACTTACAGTCTCTGAGATACTTATATACTAGTCAGACGTGGTATGATGATGCACTAGCTACGCAAGCAGCTAAATCCTCGAGAGTTAGCGGGCAAATTTCATATCAGCAGTAAAGATAATGACATGATTACATCGGAAAACACAAACCGCAAATCATTCGAACATGCAGGTTTTACACTGTTAAAAATGTAAGCGTAAAACAATACTGTCTAAAACGAATCTGCAAGAAAGAAAGAGAGGAATAGGTAAATGTGTGCAAAAAATTTATCATAAATTATCTGCCTACAAACATAAATTTGGGTCATTTAAGAACTATCTAAAAAAATTACCGCTTGTGGAACTTAAAAAAGACGGCAATCTCTAAAGAAGAGTTTGTGTATTCTTGTTAGGGCTCATTTTTATGTTGTGTCTTCAATTAAAATAGTAAAAAGCGTACTATAATCGTAAGAATGAAAATTAAAATTGATTTTTGTGGGTGGTTTTGTGCCCAAAAAGGTATGAAAATAACTGTAAATTTACCTTTACTACTTACCTTCACTTCAGGCAACTCAATAATTTCAACAATTAGAAAATTAATGTCAGATAATTATTTCTGTCTTAATTAATTGCCTACCTTTTACAAGCCTTACCACGTTGTTAAATGTTATCCTATTCACATTCTAAATTCATTCTTCCCAAACATTTTACTCTGTTTCGCATCAGAGATTACTGAAAATTGCAATAGAGTGTTGGGTGAATAATAATTATGGGATGTCCTTGTATGGCAAGTGAAGTTCGGGAATACAACATAAATACCACACTAACACAGCGGTTTAACCTGAAGCTATAAAAGTGGCGGAAACCACATTAATCGAAGAAAGAACTAACATTCATGAAAATTAACAACTAGGAAAATAATATCCTCACGAAAATAAATTGTACCTTCCTCAGAAACGGAATTTCGATTAAAACAACCCAGAAAGAAGCTATATGAAAACACAGAACCAATTACAGATAGGATCAGAAAAATATATCCTACTATGTGTGCTTCTACACAAGTGATGACGTCAGACTTAAAAATACTTTTTTTTATAATTATCAATGAAAGTAAATAAAAGTCTACCTTACGAAGGAAACATGAGTTTACCTTGAACTGCAGCTCATTTCGTAAGGGAGTATCAAGAACTTAAGGAAATTCAGAAACAAAATTAAAAGCGAGAAAATTTAAAAGAGAACTAAGAAATAAAACAACAGAAACGAGTTAGACAGAAGAAAGGAAGAAGTAACAAAGTGATGGACTGAAGAGATTTTGAGAAAACGAAAAGAACCGAAGTAAAGCTGTTTTCGGTTCGAATTCAAACGCTCTTCTGAATCGAAAATAATAAAAAAAATAATACACTGCCTCGTGAATAGCTACTACTTAATACGTGTTACAATATTCAGACTTATTATTTGTTTTTGTCTAACATAAACTATAAATATCAGGTAAATTTACTCGAGAACAGTAAGGTAATATGTACTAATTAATTTTAAAGATTTTTGTAAGCTTTAGCAGCCATTGTTGATATTAATATTTTGATATTCGAGGTTGAGCCGTGTCGATGTGATAGATATTACCGACGTTTCTCCTCGCATTGCAGCAGGAATATTCAGAGTTGAGTTATCAACTGATAAAGACTACGACGCAGCTCAACCTCGAAAGCCAAGATATAAATAAAAATGTATATGTTGCACTGCACTGTAAAATTCACTTAGCCAATACTGAAATTTCACGAACAGGTAAGGAAATTTATCATACATCAAACACAGAAAGTTCTGCGTTTCTCTCAAATAAATGTTGAATACAAGTTTCTAAACGAAACAAAGAACCAAGATAAGAAGGCATAAATGGAATGGACGCTTTGGAACAAAAATTATGTAAACCTTCACTAGTATAACGGTTAGCATACTAAACCGTTGTTGCAAAGCTCAGTTGTTCGACTTCAACATCCGCTTCAAATATTCCCTCTGTGAAATTTTATTTAAAGTGGACGATAACAATTTAAAAAATTGAAGGGAAAAAATGCGACGATTGTCGTAGTTTTTGTTTATAAGAAATTTTACCTTTCCATGACAGAAATACTCCTTTTTTATGTAAAGGAATTTTAACGTTCTTCTGTCAGAAAAAGTTTCCACAAGATTTTATACATTTGTGCATTAACTTTTCCTTAAGGCAATGTGTAATTTATTCCCTTAAAGGAAAGGTAAATTTTTCGTAACATTTTTCCTGTGTAGAATAAATTTATGTGTGTTAAAAACAGAACATGCATTAAATAGAATCTTTGGTTCTTTTTTCTAAAGATAAATTCCTATAGAACTTTCAAACATGGATTTGAGAAACGAAGCAAACAGAACAATGATTAATGATATATTTAAATAGATAATATTACGTAAACGTGTTAAGCTATTGTTTCTGATTCGTAAATTTACTTGATCGTAAACGGGAAAGCCAATAAAAAGGTTAAATAATTTGGCTGATCTTGATTCAGCCGTCCAATTATACTTTAACATTAAGCAACTTTGACGAAGCTGATTAAGTTTAGAAGTAAGGAATTTTCAAACAATCGTTATTTTCGAAAACAAGTGTAACGTTCATTTGTCAGTTAAGTTTAACTCTTGCGATATTTCAAACCCTGGTTTAAATTCTTTTATTAAATTTTGAGATACGTAAGTCAACTTATTAAAGAAACTGTTTGGATATAACCGGCCTCTATAGACATGTTTCAATATATTATTTACTTGTCTTTGAAAATGCGTCCAAATCTTGGGTATAGACTGACATAAAATCAAAAAATCCAAATCCTAAAGAAAGATGTGAAAAGGCATTAACTCTCAAACTTGTTTAACATAACATTACGCAATAAAGAGTCCTAGTCCACGGAAATACCCTTCGAGAAAAAGAGTATTATTTACATTCCAGAAAGATGTAGGTATTCATTAACCACAACTGATTACGAGTATACAGTTAAAATATATTTACCAGGTTATGTAATCTATTCAGCAGCTTGGGGCTTTCTCATTCAATTACGGTAAGGTCAACTTAATCTCGCTAACGTTTCTATAGTTCAGTGGACTTCTTGTGAGCCATATACATACACACAGTAGGTACGTTATTTAAAATGTTGTATTTTTGCTCAATAACAGAGTAAATACTAACAAGTGTTATAAATGTAGGGATAATAGTTGGTAGAAAAGACATCTGATGCGTCGTAAGCTGACACGCCTTATCACGTTATTTATTTTGCAATATAATATAGGCATCAATAACTAAACCAAACTTTCTATTCCACGACACAACTTTTACAAGTACTCCAGATAACAGAAAACTAAACTACAAAATATTGCAAATAACAAAGAAGCCCGTACGGTCTTATTGATTTAAAACAATAAACACTTTTTTAATTGGATGGCAGCAACACTGTAGATAGCGAGAATTATCAGACAATGCTGCTATTAATGAGTCTTCCATCCCTTGCGACCTATGAGTGACACTCAGATTACTGATTGTAAATAAATGTGCTGAAAGAGAAGAAATACACATTTGCAAATATAATGTTAGTAATTTTCCGTTTAGCTGCGACCAAACTCAGTTAAACCTCGTGCCTACAGGCTGAAGCCTGCGTCCTGATTAATACTATTTACTACTACTGAAAATAGTTTTCATATTTTTTTTCTTTTAAGAACCGTGATTCAGATATCAGTCAGTTGCCTGCGTGTGATATTATTTTACTTAGCTTGGTCACAGCTTTAACAGCAAACAACATACATTATATTTGCAAATGTGTATTTCTCGTTGAGCACATTTGTTTATAATCTGTAAATTATGTGTCACTCATAGTTCGCAAGGGATGGAAAACTCATTAAGTAACAGCATTGTTCGATTATTCTTGCTATCTATAGTATTGCTGCTATCCAATTTAAAATGTTTTTTTTTTGTTTAAATCAATGCGTTCGTATGGACATTTTTTTTTTTGTTTGTAATATTTTGCAGTGTAATTTTCTACTATCTGGAGAACTCGTAAAAGTTGTATCGTGGAATGGAAAGTCTAGTTTAGTAACTGACGCCTTTATTATATTGAAAAATAAATTACATAATTAGGCGTGTCAGCTTACGACGCATCAGTTGTATTTTTCTACCAAATATTATCCCTACATTTATAACACCTGTTACAATTTTAACTCAGTTGTTGAGCAAAAATGTAACAAATTAAATAACGTACCTATGGCTCACAAGAAGTCCGCTGAACTATCAAATCGTTGTAAAGATTGTATTGGCCTTACCTTAATTGGCAGAAGAAGCGCCAAGCTGCTGAGCTAATTACATAACCTGGTCAATATATTTTAACTGTATATTCGTAATCAGTTGTGGTTAATGAATAAATTCAACTGTCTGTAATTGAATATTACTCTTTTTCTCGAAAGGCACTTCCATGGGGAATAGGACTTCTAATAGCGTAATGTTATGTCTAACAATGATTTCTCACCTCTTTCTTTAAAAATGGAATTATTTTATTTTTACGTCAGTCTATATACAACATTTGTGACGCGTTTCCAAAGACTAGTAAATAATGTACTGAATCATGTTTGTAGAGGCCGGTTATATCTAATTAGTTTCTTTAATAAATTGATGTGTGTATCTCAAAATTTAATAGAAGTATTGCGCCGAGTGCGTATAGTAGGTTAATGAATTATTTTTAAGTAGCCATTTATAATAAAGCAAAAACAAGAGTCCCTGGCAAATAAATACAAAAAATGCCCACAAATAAAAACACGAAGAGAACAGAAGGTGACACATTAACAAACACACAAAAACCAGAGGAAGCTGTTGTAAACAAACAATATCAAAGTGGATGCTGGGCTACCATATGCAACGGGCAAAGAAAAATAATTACTTAAATAATTAAATAGGTAGGCCCTATAGCCAAAATCAACAATACACACCAGAGAAAAATATATTAAATAAGAACTTCGAAGTATGTGGTTGCTCAAAATGATTATTTAATATTTACTGTAATATAAAACTTTTTTAAAATAAACTTTACAAAAATATTACCATCGATAAATAGTCCATTAGTACTGCAATTGTACTGAAATTTTAAGAAGCCCAAACCTTGCAGGCACAGTTAAATGAAAATAGTGAATTGATTGTAAAATTATTATTTTTCTTAAATTCACAATTAAATTATCGAAACAATAAATGCCTATTATATAGACTAAATAAATACTGTAAGTCCAAATCAATCACGTAATAAATTAATAAAAACAAAATAACAAGTAAATTTGATGCATCCGTTAGGACTTATAAAATTTTAAATTGTTATTAAATTCAAATTAATTATTAAAAACGTACAAAATATTACATAAAAAAGGTAAGTGTGACACCTGTTAACTTATAGATTAAAATATATAAATTTAGTTGCGGCTTATCTGTTCAAAGTCCTGCAGTAGAAGAGTACAGCACGCTGGGATAGCTTCATATTTCTCAGTTACAGCGGCGAAATAAAGAAGACGAAAAGGCGAAGAAAAGGTCCCAAAATAGGTCAGAATGACTTAACATCCGTAGTAGTGACTACAGGTCAGCTCGTCTATAGTCCAGCATGTGAATAGGCCAAGACGAGAAAAGGGCACGACGTGGATAGGCCGGGTCGAGAATAGGCCAGGACGTGAATACTCCAAGACGTGAATATGCCTGGACGCGAACCCTCACTACACAGAAATTATCAAAAAATTAAAGAATTTGAAAAATTTAAATAGAACATAAAACCTCTCGTAGGAAAATTACTCACCAGACGAGGGCGAAGAGAAACACTTGACTAAATTACAGATGAAACAACCACAATAAAGATATAAAAAATGTAGCACAATAAATTTACTATGTTAAAATATAAATATTGCTACATTATGAAAAAAGATAAATAATGGCAACTTAAGTGCCAAGGTCTGCCAAAAAGGCAGGAACACCAAACACACTCATCTTGACGATACCGTGGTTGACGGCAATGTGTTAAGAAATGCAGCAGAGAAGCTGCAGAAACGTTGAACAAATGAGCATCGAAAAATGGTTAGCAACAGTACCAACATCGTCAAAGTGCCCATAGAAGCACAGTAGCATGCGACAATCACGTGAACAGAATCGCTGAACTGCGTCGAAATCACGCGACGAAATACAGAAATCACGCACTGCAACGGCAGCAGCACGTGGCATGAAGACGGAGGTACGACAGAATAACTGACAGAGGAATGTAAAGCTCAGCAGCTACTGTCTTGCTAAGAAAACACTGTAGCGCGACTAGTGTAGGCTCAAATTAATGTAACAAGAAAGAATAGCTAGTGAACATTTTGAAATATCATTAATATATTTAAATTACTCAATATCACATGCTATTGTTAATATAATATTAAACTAGTTCATAACAGTGCAAAAAAATTAATTAGCCAGAATTTAAGAAATCTAAATTTAAAAAAAAATAATATGTATATTATTTAAGTCGTGTCGTATTTGATACGGCACACAATCTATATAATTAAAGCAGGGTTTAAAATAACACAAGAGTTAAGTGTAACTGACATGAACGTTAGACTTGTTTTCGAAAACAACGATTATTTGAAATTCCAAACTTCAAAACTTAATCAGCTTCGTTAAAGTTCCTTAATGTTAAAATAAAATTGGACAGTTGGGCTAAGCTCAGCAATATTAGTGAACGTTTTTATTGGCTTTCCCGTTTACAATAAAGAATATTTACGAATCACAAGCAATTGCTTAACACATTTATGTAATATTAAATATTTATTTATGTCATTAATTATTGTTGTTCGCTTCGTTTCTCAAGTCAGTGTTTGAAAGTACGGTAGGAGTTTATCTTTAAAAAATGAGCTAAACATTATTTTTAATATGTGATCTGTTTTAACACAAATAAATAAATTCTACACAGTAAAAATTTGCCGTAAGGAAATGTTAATGCACAAGTATGTCAAATCTTGTGGAAACTTTTTCCGACACAAGTACGTTAAAATTCCTTACAAAGAAATTAAAAGGAGTATTCCTGTCACGGCAAGATAAAATTTCTTATAGACAAATACCACAATTTTTTTTTGTTATTGTCCATCTCTGTATATAAAACTGAACACTGACTGACTGACATATCAAACTGCAGCCAAAACCACTAAACCTAGAATAGTGAAATGTTTTGTGAGGGTTCCCCTCAGGTCGTAGGCGAGCACTAAGAAGGGGTTTTTCGAAATTCGAACTCTAAGAGAGTGAAAAGGGTTTAAATGTATTTCCGAAAAAAACGTCGATAGAGCTCGAACCCGTACGCCAATAATAATGATTTTTACTTTAATAGGACACACATAAAAATGTTTATTAGACAATTCAAGGATTTTTCGAAATTCAACATTTAAGGGGGTGAAAATACCTTAAATGTGTTGCCGATTAACTATCGATATCTACCAAATCCTTCTGGATAGAGAGTTGGTATTCACTTCAAAATGTTGCTTAGTTAAATACTCAAAAATCAATTTTATGATTTTTTTAAAATTCTACCCCCAAGCAGTAAAATGGGGCGAAACGGTTTCTTTTTTGTGAATCGTCTGTATCACTGAAACACAATTGATTATCGCCGTGATTTTTACTTCAATTGGTTACGTATGCAAATGTCTATGACAGGAATCCCAAGACGTTTCGAAATTTTTTTTTTAATTATGTGGGTGAAAATACATTAAATGTGTTTTCGATTATTCCTCCACCCATCTATTAAATCAATTGAGATATCGAAGTCCTCTTTTCTTAAGATTGATAATTATGTAACTATCTAAATACAATTTTCCGATTTATTTTCCAAAGCGGTAGAGAAAATATAACATGTGTTTTCGATTCACAGTCTCTCTCTCTCTCTCTCTCTCTCTCTCTCTCTCTATATATATATATATATATATATATATATATATATATATATATATATATATATTGGCCATATTGATTTTTCCTATAGCGACGTGATTTTTGTTTAAGATTGATGCTTACTAAAATACCTGGTAATTAATTTCACAAATTTCCTAAATTCGCCACCTTAGGAGGTGAAAAGAGGTGGAAAGTGATTAAATGTGTTTTCAATTAATCGTCGATATATCTTGAGCTCAGCTGGCTATTGTCGTGTTTTTCACGTCCACAAGACACTTATGAAGTATTTCAAAACATTACTAAATAGTTTTTAGAAATTCACTCTCTAGGAGATGTAAAGACCTGGAATGTATTTTAGATAAATCTTCGATATCTATCGAATCCGTCTAGATATACACTTAATTTTTGCTTCAGGATCATGATTACAGAAATAATTGCCAAAGTTTTTTTTTTATATTTTACGAAATTCGAACTCTCAGTACTGTGCAAGGGTCATATGTGTTTTTTAATGAATGTTCGATATTGATTCAATTGAACGACCCTTCCTCGTGATTTGCACTTCAATTGCATACTTATACAAATGTCTAAGTTGTGAAATTAAAATATTTTGAAAATTTACACCCAAAAGGTTGAAAAAACACATAGCTTATTTTATATCAACCCATGATATATATTTATCAGTGTATATATTGAGGTGTCCATCGCGTCAGAGTAATGCTTACGTAAGTATTTAAAAATGTATTTGTTGTAAGTTTATTTTTACTTTATAGGATATTTTTTTCAATAGGAATAAAAATAAGTTTGTAAACTTCCACGGCGGACGATCCGAAAAACAAGTACAACCAGCGAGAACTAAATTATACAGGAGTTTCATGTTACAGTGACATATCGAGACATGGTATTGTACAACAGCTATGACCACAGGACATGAATTTTTTTTTTAAATTAAATTTTGTGTTCATGAATTATTTCGACATTTCGTGACGCAGTTGTTTATAGCTCAGGTTTACATTCCAGGAGGTTCTGGGCTCGAATTCCGTTAGAAGCTGCGTGCAAACGTTCAATTATGACACAAAAACTGCAAGGCACATCGAATTAGTGCAATTTGCATGAAGTCGTTCAAAAATGGTGAAATGGAGTATGCAGTTACATTCCACATAATGTTTCTTCCAAAGCATCAATTCCTTTTGTGCCTTCTTATCTTGCTTCCTTGTTTTGTTAAGAAACTTCTGTTCAACATTTTATTTGAGGGAAACGAAGAACTTTCTGCGCTTGAAGTACAATAAATTTACTGGACCTGTTTGTGAAATGTCAGTATTGGCTAAGTGAATTTTACTGTGCAGTGCAACATATACATTGAGTTGCGTCGTAGTCTTTATAAGTTGATAACTCAACCCTGACAGTGCCTACTGCAACGCGAGGCGAAACGTGTCGGTAATATCTACCACTACGACACGACTCAATCTCGAAAGCCAAAATATTAATATCAACAATGGTCGCTAAAGCCTACAAACATCTTTAATATAAATTAGTTGATATTACCTTATTGCGCTCGGGTAAACTAACCCATAATTTTCATAGATTAGGGTGAACAGAAACAAATGATAGATCTGATTCTTGTTGTATGTTTTAAGTAGTAACTATTCATGAGACAATATATTATTTTTATTATCATTTTCGATTAACCCCCTTCAGAAGACCGTCTGAACTCGAACCGATAACAACTTCACTTCGGTTCTTTTCGTCTTCTCAAAATCTCTTCAGTCCTTCACTTTGTTACTTCTTCCTTTCTTTAGGCCACCTTTTTTCTGTTGTTTTATCATACCCTACTCTACATGTGATTTTTCGTGAATTATAATTAATATGAAATTTTAAATTATAACATTACTGATCAAAAAATAATTAAGTTAATACTTTCGTTCAGTTGGCAGCATTCATTGAATATATATCAAGCTTAGAGCAAACCATACCAGAAAAATATTATATGTACTTTCTTATAAATAATATATCGTAATTAAAACATAATTTTCATGTTTTATACATTTGAGTAAGAAATTAAGGAGAAGCACTGTATCGATTGGAAAAGTTAGAAAACGTGTACTCATTAATGTCACGATATAAAATACAACTTTATAGAATAAATTATGATAAAAATTTAAAAATACAACAAATTAATAAACAATATAAATTAATAACTAACAGGGTAGAAGGCAGAATTGGTTCTTCTGCAAGTTATACGTGACAGCTTAACTGAGGTAAAAGTGCAATAAAATTTTATAAAAGAGTTTTATATAAAGAATATTGAACTATCTATAGTAAAAACTGTAAATTACTGAGCATTGATAAGAGGTGAACCTATCAGTATATAATATATTAAAATTTCCAAGGCATTAAAACTGTTACAACGTATTTTAAATAGTATTACAAGCATTGTCAAGTTGTCAAAATGAAAATAAATTTATCAGTAATTTATATATATATACTTTGATCCGTGTGTTTGTGTGTGAGAGAGAGTTTGAGTGCGTGTAGAGATGGAGCGAAAGAAAATTACATCGACTAATGTTAATACTGCCGATCATCGCCAGTCGCAAACGGATCCATAAAAAGGTGAATTAAAGAACTTTCTTGAGAAGACAGCCATTATGGAGACAGTTCTAGTCCTCGAAGTCGTTGAGGCAAGTTGAGGTTGATCTGTGACGGTAATGATTTTGTGACATCGAGTTCAGGGAAAAAAAGGAGCGCTTTAAAGGGAAATAATAAAGTTTTGATGGACGTTAGGGGCGTTCTTTACGTTCTCGATGTAAATTAGTACATTTGCGGGAAAAATAAAAAAAAAATATATATGTATGTATGTATCCTGCGAAGATTACCGAGTGCGCCCGAGAATGCCAACGACGGAAACTCCACGATCCATCATTGTGTCTGATCAGCCATTTATGTAATACTCATAGATATTTATTTATCATAGCAAACTAAAATTTCTTTATTCTTAGAATTATAAAAAAACATTATTACTGCATAAGAAAAGTTACAGTTATTTTTGGCGAAATTCATGAACAAGATATCACCGCCCAAATAGCCAGAAAACATGACGTCTGGTTTTAGATGCACATTTTATGTTTGCGGTGTATTTGCCAAATATTTTGCTAGTTTTAAAAATACAATTTTGTTTATATAGCCAGCTTAAAATTAAGAGATAACCAAACATGGATAAAGTTGTAAAAATAGATGTTATAATATAAAAATTTGCAAATATTCTTGCACAGTAAAAATTCCTTCACTGAGAAAATACTTCACAGTTATATCCATAAAAACACTATAGTCATTTCTTAGTAAGTTAAAAGTAACATTTCTGCTTAACAAAGGTAATAGTCTCTTCATGACTTTAATGTATTTTTCGTTCGCAACTATGTTACCACTTGATCCAGAGAGTTCACTACTACTCAACGTTACTTCCAAGTCAATGGCATTGTCAGAATCTGACATGAAATGTGGAAGAGCAAACAATGACACAAGGAACCCAAAATATCCTTTTCGCTCGTATTCTTCCAACACCTCCTGGAAATTGATTGCCTTTTTCGCTTGCCCCAGCAACTGCAGTGTTGAGCACAGTTCGTTGTGGTATTCTCTGAGAAGATCTTCTGTGTGAGCTGCTCTTACCTCATCTTTGGAACTCGTGTGCATGAAGTACTGAAGATCTATCCCACAAGAAGTGTAGCGAACCATCTGGAAGTCCACCAACCTGACGTCTTCCACATTACCGGCATCATTATTGTATTTGAATAACAAGTTGTTGATCCACACATAACCGTGTATCAAGACATTCAGTATGTTCCCTTGAGAAGAAAACTGTGACCTATATTGTTGAGCGAATGTGTCAACAACCTTCAGTAAATCGTTAGCCATCGTCTCTCCGCCTTCTGGCCACGACCTGACAGCTTAGCTAGGGAAGTTATCGAGGACTTTGACATTGTCTGCAGTAAATCAAATGAATATTCTTCTGAAGCAAAGTTTTCCTTGAAGGACTCCATAAGCTCTGGGTCTCGGTCATGTAGTGCAATGGACGATGCGTGGAACTTGCCCAGTGTCTTCATGACAAGCCGGCAGTGATCAAGGTCCAGCCCTTGTTGCCTCGATGCCATTCTAAAACCTTCAGGAGCCAGGTCAGTAAGAATTAGAAAGTAAGGAATGTTGCTCTGGGAATATATATGTCTTGCTGCGAATGGCTGGAACTTTCCTGGAGCAGCAACTTCTAAGGCAGCATGGAATTGTGGTAAAATGTGGTTAAACATTTTTAACTCATTGGGAAATATAGAAGACTCGCTAAGTATTTTTTGTATTTCTTTTCCTAGAGGAAGTTTCTTAGCTATTAGAAACATTGTTCTGGGTTTGTTGCCTGCGCATTGCAAGTTTATGGAGATGCGTAGCATTTCGCTCAGATAATTGTCACCCTTGTTGCCCATGTTGTTAACTTTGTAGTCGGTGATTGACAGTGTTGGATCGTTCTCCACATCTCGCAGTATGTTCTGCATCCACGCTCTGTCCATCCATGGGGTTGTGCCGTCATTTTCCATTTTTACTGTAGATCTTTTGCCCTCTGGGAACAAATAAATACATCTTATATAAGACGACGTATAGAAATTTGCTTACTTCAATTAACTAAGAAAAAATTTCGTTTCTATATTGTAGAATGATTTCCAGTGTTGCTTTTATTTTGTTACGCCTTACGAGTGGTTAATATGCTAACGTGAATGGAAATTTTTACATAGATCATTCAAAGCTCTTTCCGAAGGAAAAAGTGTCTTAATAAAATCACCATCTTATCCGTATGTCAATGTGTGTTTGCGTATATGTATGAGAATATGTGTGTGTGTCACGTACATAAATTTGAACCCATGGACCGCAGCCCATCAAACTTAGTAAACATACAGTAATACATTACTTTTCTTTACATTTGTGTATTTCCTTGATGCCGTGTTTATATTTTCAAAACGGCTCTATTTTCAACATTTTTCGATCACGCTTGATACACAAAGAAACAAACGTTACGATTTTATTAAACACGGTACGGATGTAGTACTTAGTCAACTGTCTTGGCATTTAGTATTTTATTCATACCGTATTCACGTTTCAAAATAGGAGCAAATTTGGTATAATTTTGGCCTAATGTGACGTAACAAAAACTTTTATTTAATTTTTCCAAACTTACTACACATATACTCCCAAGTAAGCTGATTTAACGTGTATGCATTTTTTTTTTTTCAGTTCGTGCTAAAATTTACAAACTTACGGATATTTGATTTTTTTCATTGGTACCAAATATATTTAAGAACGATTTTTCAGAATTTTGTAAAGTTCGGTAAGTTAACTCCACATTAATGCCGTGTTTTTTGTATTTTCGAAATTGCAACTTTATAAAAATGTTTTGATCGTTTTGATAATACAAGGTAGCTGTGGGAATATTTTTCAGAATGTCATCAAACTCGGTATACACATATCGGTAAATAACACATAAGTAAGTTGACATGACATTTATATGTTTTGCTCATGATGTGTTTCTATTATAAAATGGCGGAAATGAGAAGATTATTTCCTTACGCGAGATATGCGAGGAACAATTTATCAGAATTTCATCTATCTTATTACATACATAGTATTTATTCAGGTGGTATGACTTTCACTTCTTTTATTCGTTGTGTCTTCGTATTTTGGAAATGGAGGCAATGTGTAGGTATTTTGAACCTGAGATACCTAAGGTAGCATTTTTCGGATTAACTCGATGCAACTATAGCACTTAGTAAGTTGGCCTGACGTTAAGTATTTAGTTTATTTCGTGATCATACTCTCGCAACGGTAGCAATTAGATTTTTTTATCATATAAGTATTCTGAATCACCATTTTTCAAAATTCCGTAAATGTTGGTACACGTATCGTTCTAAGTAAATTTACATGACCTTGATAAATTGAGTTTAGGCCGATTGGCTGATATAAAAATTGGGTCATTCAAACGTTTTTAGATCGAATACATTAAGAAACCATTTTATCAGAATTCATTTAACATGCTACCTGGCAGTACTTAGTAAGATAATTTAACTTGTGTGTGTTGTGGTTGTGGCGTGCATGTTCAATATATCTAAATGGCAACTATTTCAAAATTTTTAGATCACGCGAGATATCTGAAGAATAAGATTTTAGAATTTGGTCAAATTTGGTACACAGTTAGATCTAAGTGAGGTAAACTCATTTTAATATGTTTTGTTGACCTGTTCACTTACACAGTGGCAACTATTTGAACATGTTTGGATCAACTGAGACATCTAAACATACCATTATTTAGAATTTCAACAAACTCGCTACACATGTAGTTTCTAACACAGCGAATTTAGTGATATGTATTTCAACCACATTGTATTTAGATTACATGAAGCATCTGAGGACACTTTTTTTTTCTTGGATCCTGTACACATTTAGTACTAAGGAAGGTAACGTGGATTTAATATTTTTAATTTATGTAATATTTAGTGATAAGATTTCTTAATGTTTGTTGCAATGAGAGTTTACAATTAGAACTAATTGGTTTGTGGACGTACGCCATGTTCATTCGCCGAGAAGTGAGAGTTGTAATTTGTAAACAAGAGTGCGTGATACTAGTATAAGATGTAAGGGGTGTACAAGCTACTAACCAGCGCACGCTGCTGCAGTGTGACGAGAGTTAAATTGGTGACTGGTCAAGCGAGTGTTCGGATTGTTTTCTGATAGTGTCGAACGAAAGTAAACTCATGCACGCCAAACTAGGGCTGTTGTGTATTGTTTAATCACCAATCGATCGTACATCGTAATACATACATTGAATTTTCGGTATAATAAACATATCTACAACACGAGCAACATGAATTATACCAATTACATCAAAACTTCGCATAATGTGTATAAAATGGTTAGTGTCTATCTTATGTGACGAATTTTTTATAAGTATTATGTAAATATCGTTAAAATGGAATGAAGGTATTTTAAAAATATTATTTCACGGGTGTCGTAACATTGTCGGATACACAATACAGAAGGTTTCATAATAACGAGGGCTTTGATAATGTTAATGAACGTCTACTGCGTAATATTATGTTTTTGTACTGCAATGTGCAATATGAATATTTTATTTTAATTTCCTGTACACCTTTATTGTTAAATAAGTATTGCGTTACTTTATTCTGTTTTGTTTGTAGTGTTACATGTTATTGTTAAAGTTAATGAATAGAATAGTTACAGTATGTGTGTCAATATCAGTGTCGATTACTGTACATTTCTTCCATAGCACATTGACATGACATAGTCGTCTACCTGATAAATAGGATTTTATGCCCGGATTTCTGCATTGAGTATCGTGCTGGATGATATAGCTGTTCAAACAGATTTATCGGGGTTCTTCATACCTACCTCATTCACACTCATGTGTTCCCGCGACTTATTTGTTCTTACTCGCCTGAATACCACCAGTTACTGCATGATATTCTACGCTCGATACCTGTCTGCCAACTACACGTGGCGAGCATTCCGGACGCCCCTGATTACAAGCTGCAATCACTTATACACTCCCTCAGCTACTGTAAATTACACTAGGCACTTTGGTTAATAGGTATGACATAAATTTTCTAACAACAAGCAACCGAGGGTGTAACCCCGTCACTAAGGATAAAAATCTGCTACCTGATAATTTAATAATTATTTACTGCGTGCTGGTAAACAGTGACTTCAAGGAAAAATTATTTATTATTTAATTTAATTACCTCAGAGGATATTTATATCAAAGAAAGGAAATAAAACATAGATTCAAGTGCCAGAAACCTTAATATAAAAATTTGAATATTTGATTGTACAATTGGTTGGTTGTTAAGTTCGCACATAAGATTTGGAACTGGCAACCGAAACTTGGAACCCTCTTAGAACAGAGACAAAAAAAAAACGGAAAATTTGGTTATCGTTCGTGACTAATAAAAGGGAATGGACTCTCGCGGTGGTAACACTTACCAAAGATGAGGGTGACGAAAAGCTACGAAGGTAGCATCTAGAAGCTAGTAGATGTAGATTTTTGAAAATTATGTACTACATGTTCCAAAAATGGAAATTACGTCGCTACTCTACTTAAAGAAACAAAAGAACTAGAGTAGCCCGCGAGTGACTACATCCTGGTAGTACAGAATGTCCGTGTTACACACGTAAACGAGAAAAACTTTTCTCGTCCAGAAACACGTCTGGCTTGCACAAGGTGATAATTTGTAATGGCTGCGAAGTGATGCTTCGGGAGACCGCGTCTCTAGTACAGGAGATTAAAAGTTCTCAAGAGATGGCGCGCGAGTGTCGAAACGGCCAAGACGGCTTATATTACTGTACATAGAACAGATTAAACCAGTTATGACCGACAATACAAGTACGGTATGAAGCACTTTCTGACTAATTGAACGATGGTGAGGGAGGTACAAGGTACAGAGCTGGCGTCGCTTTGAGCGTGGGAGCGTTGCGTGTACAGCAGAAGTTAATCATACATGTGGCGTGAAATACAATTCCGGAGACATGAAGCAAGAAGTGAGTGCTCTGGCCACAGCAAGAAAGCGACTGGCAAGGTGGGGCCCGTATGCATGTATGGCCGGAATAATAAAGAAAATAAAATTTTAAAATCCCAAAAAAAGCAGCAAAAATTTGTATGGTAATAAAGTGAGAAAATAACTAACACAGATGAACTTGTTCTGCCTTAACAAACAATTAAATTAATATTAAATTAAAATTAAAGTTTAAAAAAAAGTAAATTGAGTAAAAATCTAAGACGGCACATCACGTGAACACTGCGTGTTTTCATTCACAGACCTTACCTTCGATCACGTTCATGTGCTTCGCGCGCTCTCACTTAAACGCGAATAGACAGAAGACATTTCTCATGTTTTGCTGATAAAACTTATGTTGATTCACACCTACACAATAAAAACAGAGAAAAAGCAATCCCAGAGGAATTCTGTAAGGTTTTTTTATTAGACAACAAATAATTCTAAAGGTAGAATTCAGTTGAATATCGACACAACACCCAGACACAAATAGAACCAGACTCCCAAAATAATAAAAGATGGAAGTAGACAAATGCAGTAAACAGTGAACAACAAACAAAAGACAAGAGACAACACAACACAAGTTAAATACAACGAAAAAATGCGACGTTTCGGGATTTACGATCTGTTCCCGTTTTCAGGCTAAGACAAGACTGGTCCGAACACCACTGACAGAATTCCTCTGAGACTGCATTTTCTCTCTCTCTCTTTTTTTTTTGTGTGTGTTTTTATACCTTTTTTGTCACTTTTGTACTTTGTGATTCAACACAACTTTGATCAACAAAACATGAGCAATGGCGTATGTCCACAAACCAATTAATTCTAAATGTTTAGTGATGCAGACTTAAATCCCACATTTTGTAAGGTATAATTTAATTAATACAAATTTTCAATACATTTTTTTAAAAATAAACATAGGAACGATATTAGAAAAATTGTAGATCGATAGACTTTGTATCTAACTAGTATGCAATGTTGTGGGTCCTGCATATTAGAAGACAGCACATGAATAAATTGTAAATTTTTCGTAGTGAATGATTTTAATATCTGGTGAATTTACACCAACATTGCTGAAAGTAGGCTTACATGCTAGGCTTGTAATTTCTTATTTAAATATATATTGCGCTTCTAGTAATAATCATTATTTGAGTTAATCTAAAACTTTATTTTCGGATTTTGTGTAAATAGTTAGCTAATAAATACCTAATTATAAAAACACACTTTCGTTTATTGTCTTTCACATATCTTAATTTAGCATCAGGTTTCTTGCTGATAATGTTATAAGGCGAAGTTGTCACACAATTGTTGAATATATACATACACACATATATAGGGCATATATATATATATATATATATATATATATATATATATATATATATATATACACACACACACATAGGCATATACATATGTGTGTGTATGTGTATGAGAACACTGACCGACTGACTGATTGATTAACTGACTGACTGACATATCAAACTGCAGCCCAAACCACTCTCCTCAGGTCGTAGGCGAGCACTAAGGAGGGATTTTTCGAAATTCGACCTCTAAGGTGATGAAAAGGAGTGAAATGTGTTTCCAAAGTAACGTCGATAGAGCTCGAATCCGAGGACCTATCGTAGTGATTCCTACTTTAATAGTGCAACATAAAAATGTGTATTGGTGAATTTAAGGATTTTTCGAAGTTCGACATATAAGGGGATGAAAATACCTTAAACAATATATCTACCGAATCCTTTGGGTTAGATAGTTGGAATTCACTTCAAAATGTTGCTTACGTAAATACCCAAAAATCAGTGTTAGGATTTTTTGAAATTCGACTCCGAAGCAATTTAAAATAGTGCACGAAGATAATGAAACATTATACACTAAAAGAAGTTTAAATAAATCCTTTAAACAAATACTACAGCACCAATAATCGTGAAATAGTGAATATTTTTACGTGTACAGCATCGAACAACCATGAAGTAATCTAAAGCTTGTGTATGTGGTTTGAGATAGAAGAAGTGATAATAGCGCTTCGTGTGATCAGACAGGTAATGCGCCTTGATAAAGATAAATTAAATATTAATAATTTTAAAACTTTACAACAATATTAATGAATCAAGATAAATATTCTGCAAGGAAATTTCCTCTTGAGAGTCGTGTTTTCTACAGAAAATTGTATGAGTTTAGTTGAGGTGCCCTACGAGTCGAATAACTGTTCATAAAACAAAGATCTCAACATCTATACTACTACAGTGTTGACTTTTCCTACGTAAACTACATGCAAAGACTAGGGTAAACATTTAACAAGTCCAAGATAACACAGTAGACGTATAAGTCAGTTTCAAGAACAGCGTGTTTGAACATACATTTCTTTTGTCGGGTCAAGCGTACAATTATAATACATGATTTGTGTTTTCTGTGTAAAGTAAAAGAAAATATTTTCAGGCCCGGCAGTTATGTTGGTTAAAAAAAATTATCTTAAGCAGTTGGGGCTTCGGGCATTTGAGGCGACTTTGAGACATTAACAGAACAATATTCTTTCATACGTGGCGACCACCTGACGTCATTTCCTGGCGATTATTTCCAAATAATACTGATTACCGAATGAAATTTTAAGGATAATGACGAAGTTTGCAATAAATTGCTGGATGAATGTATTATTTAAGAAGTTTCCGATTTTCGATAGTTTTAATTTTTGCAAAGCATGATTCTTTTAATCATTCTGTGACCGGTTTTGGACACTGTAATTACAACAGCTTACCATTTCTCAACTTTAATATTACCAGCCATCCTAATAAACTGGATGCCGTAATCTACTCTATGGTTGCCAGGCAATCATAGACTGATCGGTAGAGATGATGGTTTATCGCGGGAAAACTTGACGATTTGCTGGATTCCAACATATTTTGAGCTAACCACAAGATTACTGGCTTTAGTTTGTACGTGGAACTGTTACCCTATTTGACTGAGCCAATAAGAATCCGATATTGTATTATTTGATGCCTGTAATTGGTCTGCAGACAGCTACGTTGTGTCAGAAGTATATCACCGAATCGTACATGTTGCAGGAAACCACAATGTTTTCAAGTGTATGTTAGCACAAAACATTTTCGCGATATTCCATCATCTCTACTGATCGGTTATCATCATAACCATGATACTACATGCGTATCGTTGGTAGTTAACTGCAAATAAGTTCTTTGTCTGCAAAACATTATTTCAAATAATTTAAGACACGCTTGCTTTGCGCAAAATTATAAAGGAAAAGCAAAGTACTGTTTTAATAACTCTGAGACGAATAATCTTTTTCAAACCGAATCACTAGGAACGATAAAATAAATCACAATGATGTATGCAACCTACAAAAAACGTTTGTTACTGTACGTAAAATTAGTAAATTACTATAACTAACTGCTCTGTCATTATAAGAAAGTAAAACCCGTTAAAAAACTATAAATTATAATTAGTTTTGGCATTATAGTTTCACAGTTGTTAGTACTACGTAACAATTCCTTTACATAAAACTTTTAAAAAATATATTGTTACACTAAAGTTAAAATTTATACTAATATCTAAAATATGTGTAATTCGTGTGCATGAATTCGTGTTTTTTCAATCATTAATAAGACATCAGCATCCATTTTTTTTTTAATTTCGATACAAACAATTGTAAAATTTAGATATTGTTATTCAAATTCCTTCTCTTACCTCAATGTGTGCGCAAATAACCACTATGTAAAAACATACAGGTTAGTATAACGTTAATATAAATTTGACATATGAACATTTTAAAAATATTAATTTTACGCAGGGCTCATGGGTTTTTGCCGGGCAGATCTTCAGTTGTCTAGAACTGTACAGGATTGTGTTTGATGCTACATCCAAAGACATGATAGACCCAAGGTGCTGCTTATGAGTGAGTAGTAGAAAAATAATAAATAATCAGTAAACATTTTGTGTTCATTGACATACAGCGTGCTCTTCGCAAGTGTATAGTAACTATCTGCTGGCCAACATAGCAACAATCCACGAGTCGGCACTGATTTTACGTCTACGTCGGAGTAAATAAAAACAGTTCCTTCTTCTTGCGCATGATTACAAAGTTTCGCTGGATTTATACGGAGAACTATGTTAAGTTTCTTTACTAGTAAATATTTTTAATAACGTTGTTTACAAAAATTTCAACGAACAAAAAAGCGATTTTAATTATTGATACTTGGTTCAATGGTAACAATAACAATTTCACGCAGTTTTATATTCCTCTACACACACACACACACACACATCAAAACACATATACACATATTTTGCGTGTCGTGCGAATGTGTTTGTGTGAATACATATATATATATATATATATATATATATATATATATATATATATATATATATATATATATTGTGTGTGTGTATCCAGACTAGAGGGTCAGGCCATTCCCCTCTCACCAAGGCGATCGAGGTTCGACTCCTGGCGGGGCCGATCTCCTGATTGTCGCATGTGGGAAACATGCCGGACGATTCCGCTGGTTGGCGGTTTTTCTCGGGGATCTCCCGTTTCCTCCGCCGTTTCATTCTTCACTCCAGTGTTGCTCCATACTCACATGATGACCCCTCAACAGGGCTAAAGATCTTAATGTTAATTACAGACCAAAATCTGTCTCTCATTTTCTGTACGTACAGTACATATTTATAAATATCTTTGTCAATTTACCACGCTGACGAATACGAGTGTTAAAAAACTAGGTATGATAAACGGTTACCTCCATATGTTCTTACACATAATAGGAAATAGGAGAATATACACACATTTTAGAGGCTTGTACAGTAACAATGGACAAAATCCCCTTATTTTCCCACGCCGAAGTAGGACAAGCGTCCCTAAGTGTGACGGGTGGAATTCTTCTATTACTTTTTAGAGATTTTTTACTGAAATATTTATGTGTAAAAGAAAACTCAGACTGACTGACTGACTAACTGACTTACTGACTAACTGACAGAATGGTTGAATGAATGAATGAATGAATTATTGAATGAATGAATTACTAACTGACATATCAAACTGCAGCCCAAACCACTGGACCTATAAATAAAAAATAAAAAATTGTGTGGGTTCTTTTTAGGTCGTAGCCGACCACTAATGCGAGATTTTTCGAAATTCGTCCCCTAAGGGGTTAAAAATGGGTGATATGTGTTTTACAAGATTCGTCTACATAGCTCTAACCTGACGGTATATCGTCGTGAGTTTTACTTCGATGGGTCAATCATAAAAAAATCATGTCAGCCAATTCAAGGAGTTTTCGAAATTCAATCTTTATGGGTAAATACCTTAAATGTGTTTCCCATTAATTAATTGATGCTAATGCGAACACACAAAACGAATTTTTAGGATTTTTCGAAATTTAATCCTCAAGGATTAAAAAAGGGAAATGTTTTTTTAATTCACTGCCTGTAAAGCTCAAACCCAATGAGATAACGTCGTGATTTTTAATTCAATTAGAAATCTTAACAAGTGGCTGAGACAGGACTCCAAGACGATTCGAAATACGATCATTAAGGGGGTAAAATTACGTGAAAAGTGTTTTTGATTATTCCTCTATACCTGGCCATTCGAGTCATCGAAGTGATTTTTGCTTTAGAATAATGCTTAAGAAGATATCCAAAATATCAATTTAAGGATATTTTCTGAATTCGACCCCAAATAGGTAAAAAAAAAAAAGGGAAAACATGTGTTTTCGAGTCACACTCGATATAAATCTACTTCAATGAACTATCAGAAATCGACGTGAGTTTTGTTGGGATTGATGGTTACTCAAATACATGAAAAGTGATTTCACGAATTTTCGAAATGCGCCACCTAAAGGTGTGAAAAGTGAAATGTGTTTTCAATTAATCGTCAATATAGCATGAGCCCAGCTGGCTATCGTCGTGTTTTTCACGTCCAAGAGACACCAATTAAGTGTTCTAAAACGTGATTCAAATGTTTATTTCGAAATTCACTCTCTTAGGAGGTGAAAATACCGGTAATGTGTTTTTGATGAATCCTCGATATATATCGAACCAGTCGAGGTATACAGTTAATTTTTGTTTCAGGATGATGATTAGAGAAATGATCGCAGAGAGTTTGAAGATTTCTCGAAATTCGAACTCTCGTTTCTGTGCAGGGGTCACACGTGTTTTTTAAATAAATGATCGATTTTAACTTGACTGAGCGAGCTACCGTCGTGGTTTTCACTTCAATTGGATACTTATACAAATGCCTAAGATGTGAAATTAAAATATTTCTAAATTCGACACACAAAAGAGTGAAAAAGCAGAAAATTGGTTTTCTATAAGCCCTTCTAACCAGTAGAGATATTGAGGTGTTGTTAGTGTCAGAGTGCTGCTTACGTAAGCATTTAAAAAATGATATGTGAGTTTTTTACTTTATAAGATAACTTATTATTAAGAACTGAACATACTTTGTAAACTTTTAAGGTAGACGATCCGTAAAGCAAGTACTACCATCCAGAAATAATTTATACATGAGTTACAATCTACAGTAACCTACCGAGACGTGGTGTTGTACAACCTATATGGGCCAAAGACGTGAATATTATGTTTTCTAAATTAACTTTGTTTTCATGAATAATTTCGACGTTACGTGACGCAGTTATTTGTAGCTCCAGTCTACATTCCGGGAGGTTATGGGCTCGAACTCCGTTAAAAGCTGCGTGCAAACTTTAAATTCTGACACACAATAACTGCAAAGCAGATCGAATTAGTGCAATTTACATGTAGTCGTTTAAATGGTGCTAAATGAATTATGCAGATCACTTTCCATAGGTTCCTCGACAACATCAGCTCACATATATAATTTCACAAATCTCAAGGTTCGAGGCACCAAATACGTTTCCGCGAAACATTTTCCCGCCAAAACTTTCTAATGGCATTAAACTTCAAGTGACTGTTTTGAAAATTTGTAATTAAGGGCACCGTCACCAGGGTAAATCAGATTTTTTCATTCGATCAACCTCTTACATTTGAGAGTCTATAACTACCCCACAACGTCAACTTTGCGATGCTAAAAATAAGGCCCAGATGAAGTCGCTGTTAGTGGCAGGGACAAACCTGAGACTGCTTTTCGCGTGGACAACTATAGCTACTTTTCTTGCTGCAGAGTTAGTTCTACTACACACATTGTCTTTCTAACACTTGATGACTTAAGCACCAATCTGGTGTACAAAAAGGTTTTTCAATTAAAGTAAAAAGGATATGTTATGAATAATACTCGTGAGCAAAGTCGCGGGGGACTGCTAGCATATGTATAAAATGATATTAACGAATTGCATGTCAGTATTCCTATTCTCGCACCAAGTGGAGCAATACATATTACATGGGCGTTCTTAAGTTCCGAAAACTCACGGTTTATACACTACAGTTCGTGATGCATGGTGTAGGGTTAATAGAGCGAGCTTGATCAAGTTGGTGTGGAATATAATTGCGGCAGTAATGTACGTTGTACACTCCGCTATGTCACTAACACGTAAACACTAGGAATATCTGTGAAAACACCAGCCCTTGCCCAATGGATCGTACATCATGTGCGCCAACTGCAGTGCAGGAACAGAGGCGTTTTCCGACCATATCCTTTTAAGGCCTCGCTCTTTAGTTTTGCAGGGGATTCAAAAATATTTTTGACGTAAATTAATACATATATCAAAAATTCATTCTTGCAGATTTAACACTTATATATCACCGTTTGTATCTAAATTTTTCTGTTGCAATACACCAAATGGATTTTTAAATTTTGCCCCTGAAATATCACACATTTTGTTGTCCAAATAAGCAAAAATGTAGCAAAATAATTTTGGCTAGCAAACGATACATTATTTTTAAAAACGCTCTGGCAAAATTATGAATTGTATGCCTGTACACAGTTTCAAATTTTTTCAAAGCATTTGGTTAAAAAATGACTTAGTTGTTTTGCAATTGTTTGAAATAAATGAAATATCGTAGTCTTATCATTTCATGTTTCTTACGACGTTATGATTCCCTCCACCCCCAAACAAAAAAAAAAATACAGACATGCAATTTGACAGAAACCTATGCATATGCGTGTGTGTGTGCATACCTACACGTTTGTGTGTGAGCGTGCGACAGCAAAGTCTCTTTCGGGTATCGAGCATTCTAGCATTAATATATATATATATATATATGCTAGGCGTCCGGGGGTGTTTCTAACACATATCGTTATTATGACTTCGTAGCCTACATGAAATACAGTGAGGCTAAACGAACTAATTTTACTGGAATTAAAGTTTTAGTTCTTATATTGTTCGAGAAAATGTCTACTTTCAATGTAAATGACATTCAACTTGTTCAAATTACTAATCAAATTAATACTAACATATATTATTTAAAAAATGTTCGTATTTGGTTACGTGTTAAGAATATTATGTTAATCAAATCGCCTCTCACTAAAGCGATCCGGGTTCGATTTCCGGCGGGGTCGGTTCCCGGATTTTCACATGTGGGAATCGTGCCAGACGATGCCGCTGGTCGGCGGGTTTTCTCGGGGATCTCCCGTTTTTCCCGCCCATTTATTCCGGCACTGCTTCATACTCACATCATGTCATCTCTCTCCAGTGCTAAAGACCTCGCCGTTAAGTGCTGACCAAAGTCTCTCTCACTCTCACTCGAAGGAATAAATTGCCAAATTCGAGAGTCACATAATGATCAACATTAAATTGCACGTGCACCGGAATACCCGTGTATTCATTTAGGCATACGTTACAAGTAATACTTACGTGTTCGTTAAAACTACGATGAAATTGATGGCAGCTCAGCTCAGCGCTTTGTGTAGATACTCATATCTGAATACTTACAATCACTGCGCTGTTTATAACCTAGACTTTCGTAATATGAACATGCGTATAATGTGGAGTCCCACACATACCGAGAAAATAATCTTATCAGCGGTAAGATAATGATACGATTACAGAGAAATTCTGAGACGCATATAATTCTCAACAGTTACTGACTGACTACTGTACAGTCCAGCGTAATGCAACTCAGTTTTGAGCTGTGTGGTTGAAATTCGCTAAGTAATCAGGTTAAAACATAAATATCATTTGAGGATGATACTCGACGGCCAGGATATAACATCCCGAATTGCAGACCTACTACTCTACTGGGCGCCTAAAGACATCTGCTTGTCCTGAGGTTCACTTGGAATGAGGCCCTCCAGTGGAGAGACGCTAGAATTACAGCGGTGGTTGAAACGGGAGATCCCCGACCAGCGACAATATCCATAGTTTCCTCATGCGAAAATCAGAGTATCGGACTTGGATCGCGTTGGTGGGAGGTGAGTTGTCTGATCACAAGGCCGCCGTCGGCTCTTGTGATCCGGCAACTGTGTTCAACGGACCTTTCTACCTCCATTTGAAATATGTTCCACCCACTTGCGATTGTTCTTGATATTATTTTGTTTTGCGAAACTACTTAGCGTGAATTGCATGCATCCACCAAACGAAAACATATCCAAACCGTGACGCTTAAATATCAAAAATTTATTTTGATAATTAGAATCATTATTTTGTAGTTCTTCAAAATTGTTAAATCCATATTTTTGTACTGAATTGAAAAATTTCGGAACGTAACATTGTCTCACTCTATGCAGCTGCTGATTGGTCAAATCAGTAGTATAAAGTCGTAAAGTAAAGCTTTTATATTCATTCCCTTCCTCGCTTATCATATTATCACATGAAACATGAGTTCACGAGCCCCAGATAGAATGTAAGCTTGCGGCAAGCCTGTAATTGACTTGATTTAGACATGCTATTACAAGCCCTGTTTGGTAAGTTTGGATCAAGCCTATTTTTTACAGTTGCCCTGTACGAGGCAAGCTTGATACATGCATTTTATGCAGATTTGATTTATCTATTTTACCGAGAATATTTTTTGTTATTATAAACAGATCCTAACATTTTTTTTAAAACAAATATGTAATTTGGTGACTATATATTTCACATTTGAAAATGGCAGTTGTATTTAAATATATTACAAATAAACAAAAAATTCAATACTGTAAACATCATATGGCAGTCGTACAATATGTCAGTATGTAGTGGCAAGATTTACACTTAATATTTTTTATTTGTTTTTAGCATTTAGTCACGCGGCAGTCCAACTAGTTTTCGCATTAACGAGAATTTTTAGTGTCGCATCGCGCCCTTCTTGTCGCGCAGTCGCGCTTATTGTAATTCCAGCTTATCCCTCCAACATATCACACATGAAGGAATAACTCTAGCTCTGTGAATTTCCGACAAATATGATGATTTGCGTGCGAGTAATACCTCAAGCGAAACTGACAGTAACTCAGTGTGTGAACTAAGCCCGTCCTGTACCACTGTACTACAGATAATTATCTATAACTATCCATACAATGCGTGCTGTTTGCCAACACTACTTGCGTAGCATGAACACGCCAGATGACTCGAGAAGTTAAAATCCCAGGCACTTAGTGACTTGGCATTTCATCAGCACAGCAAGTATTCCTAACAGCAAATCACTGTTGTGCCACGCTGAACAGTGCGAACTGCCTGAATGTGTTTTGCCGAAGAGACCCAGTAACAGTCAAGTTCGTACAATGAAAATATTAAAAGCTTTTTTTAAAAAATGCGATTCACTGAAACTCCGAAAATCTACGGAAATCTTAAAAAAAGGGTAAATATCAAGAATCCCTACTCATAGTGTACCGGCCAAACTATTTATTTTAAACATATAGTTTACTGATGAAAAATGTTTCTAGTGACGTTCCAAGTACACGTACATAAATTTTTTTTTGTTAGGCTAGGTTTTTTAGGTTAGTTTAGGTTAGGTAACTTAACCTGACTTAAACTAACATTAGGTAAAGTTAGGTTTCCTAACCTAACTTAACCTAACCTAAACTAACCTAAAAATCTAACCTAAATACCTAACCTAACAAACATTTTTTTACGTAGGACTACTTAGAACGTCACTAGAAACATTTTTCATCAGTAAACTATATGTCTAAAATCAATAGTTTGGCCGGTACACGATCAGTAGTGATTCTTGATATTTACCAAAAAAAGGTACTGCAAGGTTTGGATATGGCAACAGTAACTTGTGTCAGCCCCCTTGCCCAACGTGCTCCCCCGCCTTGCCCCTACCCGTCTTGTCAACGAACCTGGAGGCGAGGACAGCCCCGAGTGTGTTAATACGTGTTCGGGATAACGGCACTCACGATAGGGCGTGTCTTGATTCTTGATTGACCATATTAAATGGGTGTAAAACGAACACAATTAGTTCCTCATTTGTAGTTAGGGTAACTTAGCCATCCGCCGAATGCAGCTCCGGACTCGACAGTCTGCACGCACGTCCGACTGCGTGATTGGCGAGTCAATGATCTATCCTGCTCCAAACCACTTACAGTACTAAAATAATAAATTATAATTTCGGTAATTTATTGTTCAACAAATAACTAATATCAGTTTATATTATGTATATATATATATATATATATATATATATATATATATATATATATATATATATAATATTGTTCACCAAGTAACTAATATCAGTTTATATTATGTGTATATATAATATTGTTCAGCAAGTAACTAATATCAGTTTATATATAATATGTGTGTGTATGTATATGTATATGTATATATACCCTCATCAAACCATGGACGTTTATGATTCTTGCAAAAAAGTTTGAAAAAGAAATGCACAGCTGTATATCCATCGCTAGAATACTTCCTCTAGATTAGTAATGTTCTTATTTAATACTCTCACTTTTCTCATAATGTTGATCACCGTGCTTTGTGAGGAAATAACCCCATGTAGTCTAGAGGATAGCTGCAAAAATGTGCATTTTTGTGAATAAATCGAGTGATTTAAACACTACGGGAATCTTGAAAATTTATTAATGCCTATTAAAGAACAATTTTTCAAAATGGCGGATTGTGTCAACTTAACCAGCTATTTTTATGTAGAAAACAGACAGAAACAACCGTGTATAGTATTTTTAATAAATTAATTAGGTAACATAACAGATTCAAATAATATCTAGAAACATTAGAAACACTATTGACATTTTATAATTTTTTAAAATATTTGTGTCATTTACGGCATGAAAGCTTAGTTTCTGTTTTTTTTTTTTTTTTTTTTTTTAGACCGACGACATATTTCATATTGCAATATATAAGAAGATTAATCAAATTTTCTACAATGTTCTTCGATTTCCTTGATGATTTTAACATTCAGGATAGTTCTCTCAAATGCATGCATATTCAATTACGTTCTCAGGTAACGTACTCGGTGAAAAATTTCTAACTCTCAAAAAATCAATTCTGTTCAGTCCAGCATTCCTTTTTATGTGGTGACATACTTTTAAAATATGTAAAGAAATGTTTTAAATGGATGAAGTGTTAAAAACAAAGTATTAATTTGAAAGAGAAGGGGAAAAAACATTACAGATTTAATGTGAACAAGAAAGAGTCTGATTAATTTTTTATATAGATTCATTTATAATACCTGAGAAACTAACATTTCTTTACGAAATTCATTTAAGAAAATACCTCACCTCTAAAAACAATGAAATGAGAGATTAAACAACAATTTATTATTTGTCACATTAAATATTCGTACTTTTTTTTGTTAGTCGTCATCCCACATCACCTGCACTTACAAAGGTCAGTGTGTCTTAGCCCTGCTTTCTGACATTTGCATCTGTTACTGCACATGCGGCAGCAACATTTTATCATTTCCCTACAAGCGTTAGGTAATGTCCACCTGCAAGAAAGCTCACAATAAGTGTATAACATATTCCTATCCTGGAAGTACACATAAAAAATTATACCAATTCTTTATATGCCTGACTAAAATTATTTTTCTATGTTTGAGATGAAATCAATGCAGTAATTGTCGAAAGTCAGTTTTGGGACTGGCTTCATGGAGTGAACTGAGAAAGCACCATCAATTAATAGAATGTTGACTTGTGGTTTCATTATTATTGGCTCATCATTGCTAGTGAGTCGTCCTAAGGCTTGAAGCAATTCAAATTTGTTGGTATTCAATTTTGACGTGTCATTGTTTGAAAGTGATGGCGGAAAGCTGTGGTTTTCATGTGAGAAGAACTGTTGCAAGTCCCCGTCTCTAACTTGACAATCTGTGAATAAGGAAGATAGCAGATTCTTATCTTTCATTAAACCCTCCATATTCACTTTATCACGAGACTGAACTTTGATAAGCGGTCTGCAGAAAAGAGGAAGGTTGTTCTTTTTGATGACATCTGAAAGAGGTTTTGAGCATTCTACAATGCGCTCTTTTCAAAACTTGCTACACAAATCCTCATCTTACTTTCTAATATTCTTCATGGAACTGATGATATTTGGATTAGCAATTTCTCGAGAATCGAGAGTTAGGAGATCGCTGCTAGTCACTAAACTGATTTGCTATGTCTTAAGTGTCTTTAATAAAGAAGCAACTTTGTTCACATACTTATTTTGGACACATGGAACATTTTCGTGGCGTGTTACTGCATCAGGTATGCTATTAGATCGCTTCAAGCAACTGAAAAATTGATTGACCACTCTCATAATTTCAGGACCTGCTACCATCCACCGCAACAAGGCAACACTGTTATCTGTCAGACCAATTGCTTCACTTTCGCTTTTAACCAATTCATTGTTTTGTTCATGACATTCATCAATGGACATCTTAGAAAATGCTCGACCACTCTTGTTTAGTGAAAACTTGCCTTGACAAAATGCTTCATATACACTCATATGAGTCTTAGCCAGAGACCTCATGTCATGAAGATTTACAGCCACAACTCTTATGTAATTAGTATGATCCAATGAGTGTAAAAGCCACTGCAGTTTCCAAAGGGAGGAGATGTACATAGTGATATAGCCTCCATAGCCACTACTTTCGCAGCTAAGAAACTCTGATAGTGTATTAAGTATCATTTCCTAATATTGGAACTGAGGTGACACCAAATGCCTTTCTTCGCACAACTCTTGAAAAGGAACTGGCGGTGATGGTTTGTTTTGATCACAATAATTGTGATAAGTTTCTGTGAGCAGGCAGAAAAGTGCAAGGGCAGTAGTCCGATGAGCATGTTCTGTACGTTTCACATGAGTCGCTCTAACTAAAGAATCAGCTGTTCCACTAGTAGCTACCTGTGACTGTTCAAGAGCTACTTGCAATCCACCCTTGAAAGGATTTCTCCAAGAGCCTTTAACACGGACATCTTTATGTGGAGGCACCCCGAGAAATTTACTGTTTTGTCTTCAACATGAGAGGATGGACTTGACCATTGGATTTCCTTTACTATTTTGAACAATTGTTAGTCACATGCAAGAACATGAAACTGCCCGGGATTCGAATGTGCCACAGCTTCTCTAATTAAAACCATTGCATGCTTCATCGTAGCTACTGATTTTGAATCTTCGGTAAACAGTGGTAGAAGAACAGATATAATTGTTTTTACTATGGGTGTCAATTAACCATTTACCATGGAATGCAGCCCAAGACAATGGTGAATAGTCCTTAAAGTCCCAGGACTATGCACTGTTACTAATTTGCAGGTACGTTCACACAATTTTGTTTCTGCCAAATCGATAGGCTCAGTATTTATTTCCTGAAAGTCACTGCAAGGAGGAATTGACACACTTAACTGCAGGAAGAATACTTGTGTATGATATGGACAAGGCAGATAATTTTTTTCCATCTCTTGCAAGAGTGGGTATGGCTTGGATCTATATTATGCACTGCTCCCACTGTAAATATGCCGTGTCGTAGGATTGATGGTGTAACTGCGCTCAAGTCTTCGAAGTGCTTCATGGCTGTGTTGCCAAGATCAGCTGAGAAACTAACACTCTGTCATACGATACAGAAAACACCAAGAAATTCGAAGTTGACACAAGCTCTTTGGGCCGAGTATGTGAGTGGATGAAACTGCCAAGAAACATTGGAATTGGCGTCTCTTGATGTATTGCCCTGTTGCTGCACTCCTTCCAAAAGTTAAAAATGCGATTAACTGAAAAATTGACAAAGCAGGTTGTGCCTGGTAATCAAGCCCAGACTGAATGTTTGAGCCAAACATAATCATAGCAAGTATGTGAGGTACAGATTCTTGCTGGCAATTTAAGTACGACCCATTGAACAGAGGGTATGATCTGTTAAGAATTTACTTTCTTACGATGGTGGCTGCACGAGCTAGAATTACAGCATCCTGTTGGGCACTACAGCCGCAGGTTTTTCGAAGGTATGAACCAATATTTTATTTTGCAACCAAAAGAACTTCACAACCGTCATGCTGTGCTCAGAGCTCGGAAAAGTTGCTCAAAATTTAATTCTTTAAGTCGTGTAGAGTAGAGATTTGGTTTTCTTCTTAACTGCTCGATACGATTCGGCAAAACAGATTTCAGCTTACTCATTTGGGGACATGAAGTGTGCTTTCATCGTCAATTGTGAATCTTATGAATTATATGAGTTCTGCAAATGCTCTGACGAATGTTTCATCATACTTTATATTCACCTCAGAGACTGAAGATTTAACTCTGTTTCTCTCACTGTTATACAGTTTTGTTACACACCAATCGTGATGAACAACGTCCTTTGTTATCACATCTCCACCAAATGCCTCAAATTTGGTAATTAGCTTTGTAGCATTCACATGATAGGCACAAACCAAATTTTTGCACCAAACCCTAAAGTACTGACTAAATTAACAGTAGCTTCTTATGATTCTAGACAGTCACAAAAGAAACATAAACGGACTTCAGGAGATTCACTTGAAGGCTTCCCACGAGTCTTATGGGGAACGACGTGCATCCTCTTATTTGTTATCAATCTCTTCAATAGTAAGTGCTCCCACCTCGTCAAGTTTGCGCTTTCTATTTTGAGTATATTGTAACTCAGTTTTGTAGAAAGGGAGTCTACGTGTGTCGTGAAATTTGGCACTATTGTCGACAAGTGTCTCTTCGAAATTTACACAATTTATCAGTCTAAAGTTTTCTGGCAAAACCCCTAGCACATGAAAAATTTGCAAATTTTCAGTAAGAGAACGATATATTTTTCTCTGAAACCTATTGGCATAGTTAGCTGGACAAGTTAACTCTTCATCGACAGGATCTGAAAGATGAAACAGAGGTTCCAGACTACGGCAGGAATTGCCTATGACAAGTCACTTACTTGTAAGCCATCACCTTCACTCAATTTGTACTTCATCTTAAAAGATCATCTTATATGAATCTGTAATATATGAAAAAGTATAAGGAGTTCCACCATAACCGTGAAGATTCGGTAATATCAGAAGGTGTCAGGAAATATTGTGGAAATAAGTTTAATATAAGAATGTCATTTTACATACGGTCAACAATAGTGACAAGTGGTTCCAGGCTATTGATGGGACGATACCTGGTTTTCTCGGTACTCAATTATTTTTAAAAATTTATCGGTGGTGCTCGATATTTGAAACTTTTTATACTATTATTATATTGTTTGTGTTGACCACGAAATGAATGTATGTTTTATATAATAACTGATTTGTTCAAGATTACTGTTCTTTAATTTAATAATTAATTTAAAAATATACTATCGGAAAAATTTAGAAATAGTATGCCCACAAAATTTAATATTTTCGTACACAAAAAATTTTCAAATACATCAAAATAGCATCGTAGCATGTAGAACCCGTTTTCATAATGACTATCAAATATAAGACAAGAAATTCAACAGAAGTGTAGTGTTTATAATTAACATTATATACTTGTTTAAAAATTTTATCTTCAATTGAACAAACGTGATTTAAAACGAAAATTAAAAAAAAAAAAATGACGAGAATATAACACAATATTAAATTCCTGGTGCTTGAAATAAACTTGCAGGCGGGAGACTAGGGTAGGTTGTAACATTTAAACTTCGGTCACATATTCTTACACACACACATATATACATATATATATATATATATATATATATATATGGTGAATGTTTTTCCTCAATTCATCACAGATTTAAAGATTATTAAGTGTTCTATTTTTTCTACGTTTTATTAAAAGTAAGTAAGTTATTAAACAAACACTACGAGGGCCTAAAAATGTTGAACTGGAGCAGGTTGTAATTACAAATAAATGTTTTTATCAACCTCACATGACGCCATTACCGAAAACTCACTGTGTGATAAATCTAGATGAAAGTAAAGTGTTGATACAGCCTGGTATTTTTAAAACAAAATTGATATAATATATAGATTATTGAAACATTTCTGTTGCTGCATTACAGAAGTCGCAAAAAGAAAGAATGTAAGGAAAAAATACTGACCTTTACAGAAATCTAATTTCACATCGTGAAAGTAAATTTGCAAAGTACAGTATTGGCAGTCTGGTGCAAACTGACAGTCTGCCGTTGTGCTTGGCAGGACATTTGAAGTACAAAGTGCTACAATCTGTTGGGGATTATTTATACTAAGTTCAGTGTTACAACGAACCCTTTGTTACAACCATTCATAAGAATTTAATTCAATGACAATAAATTGTCCTAATAAGTATTGTATGGTTTTACATTTTATTTTTAATAAACTGTGGCATCGATTTACTGTAATATTGTACTTAATTTTGGCGTTAATTGGTTCTTAAACAAATAACATTTTCTTATGTTTGTTGAAATATCTGCTATTTTCAAAATGGTTCCCACTAGGGCGGAAATTATTTTCAGAGATACCAGTAATGTTTAATTCGCTTTTATAGGTCTACCAACAATTGTGCCAAATTTCACACGTTCTTCACTAAAATGCATGATTCTGTTATACCTACTATTTGGGTTGTATTACATTCCTTTTTTTCCAGAATTTTCTGAGTTCAACCTTTCAGGATTGCCAAAACAGTAAGTATTGAAGAAGTATGAAGTAGTTACTTCATCGTTAGACTGCATGGTGAGGGAGGCAGGCTTAGACTGTGTTAGTGTCTGTGAATATAATCTCTTTCACTTAGAGTTAACTCTGCAGACGGCAAGGCACATGTTTTCTTTTCGCTTAAAAGTACCCTTAGTTAGCTAAACCACCCCATTCCTCCTCCCCGTACAAGCGGACCAGTTTTTCAATTCTCCTCCTGTCCTTTAACGGTTTCCATTCCAATTCCGTCATCATTATGCTACGCCTAAAGTTCCTTTTCTCTTCACCAGCATGATCCTACATTTTTAATTTATTCATCACCCATCTCCCTGCCCTTCTCTGCACCTTCTCCAGCTCCTGCACCTCCCTGTACGGATCCCACTCTTCGGCAGCATATTCCAATACTGGACGAAACATCGTACATTACGCCTTTCCCTTCACCTCTCCACGAATGACAACTAACTGCTCACCAATGTTTTCTCTATGGGGATAGCAGTTGATTGTCATTCTAAAGCCGTTTATAGATTCGGCCCTTAAGTCTCAACACAGAGATCACTGACCTGTCAGCCGAGCCTCTCGTAAACATGCACCTGTCTTTCCATGTTCAGTAATACTCGTATTTCGTAAATAATGTCGTTTAAGAAGGGAACATAAATATCAGTTAAATATGACTACGCGAATAATTATTTTTGAAAAAAAAAATTAAATGTTTAAGCTTTTATAATTGATTAAATTATGTAACCTTTTTTTATGTCCATTAAACCAAGTAAGATTTTACCTTGAGACAACAAAATATGTGAAAAATTATGTAGCGGATTAAAAGACAGAAAAATACGAGTTCCGAGTTGTTTTTTTTTTTTTTTTTTTTTTTTTTTTTTTTTTTTTTTTTTTTTTTTTTTTTTTTTTTTTTTTTTTTTTTTTTTTTTTTTTTTTTTTTTTTTTTTTTTTTTTTTTTTTTTTTTTTTTTTTTTTTTTTTTTTTTATGTTTCGGGTGTAGACAGTCTGCCCACTTCCAGGAGGGTAAGGGTGCATTATTGATATCTGTACCGGAACCCCCTTGTTAGCCTACATTCCGAAGGATAAAGTAGGCTGATGCCTTGAATATTATGTATTTAGTTTATCCTGTGTTCATAGTCAAAATGGCGGCCATTTTAACACTATACGATCCAGCTAGATGTCTATGGAACCATACTTTAGAATTTTATCAAACTTTTAACAAATACTATATACAAAGTAGACTTGACTATTGTGTATTGCTTTCATCTTGTCTGCATTTTTTTAAATGGCGGCCATTTATATATTTTAAGCATACTATCACACATCTCAGGAAATATTTTCCAGAACTTCACCAAACTTCTAACACGCATACTGCACACAAATCTGACTTGACTTTTGCGTATTTCGTTCACCTAGTGTTTATATTTTGAAAATTGCGACAGTTTTCATAATATTTTTATCGTAGTATTACATACCTCAAGAAATATTTTTAGGAATTTGACCAAACTTGGTACACACAAACTACACAGAAAGCTGACATGACTTTTATGTATTTCATTTATTCTCTGTTCAAATTTTTCGAAATGGGAGTATTTTAATATTTTGAGCGTATCTTAGGAAATATTTTTCAAAATGTTATCAAACTTGGTACACACATACTACGTACAAAGCTAACTTTACTGCTGAGTATTTCGCTCATCTATCTGCAATATTTTGAAAACGGCGGCTATGTTACATTTTTCTTTATGATGAAAGATACCTCACAACAAAAATTTCCACAATTTATTAAACTGGTTACTCGCATATTTCTTAGCTAGCTGACTTACATTTAGCATATATCGTGTATAATTCGTCTAAATCTATATTAACATTTGATATAAATAGATTACGTAAATATTTCAACTTTCAGGGATAATTTGCACCTACTTTCAAGAAAGTGGATTCATATATTATGCTGGAAACTTCTCGTTTTATTGTAGATTTGGATTCTCCAGGAGAAAAGTTATCCTTTTTAGTTACTTTTAAGTCGACATTCCGAAGAAAAGAATAGCTTATGAGATCACTTTCCTACCCGTGCGTCTGTGGGTGTATGTGTGTGTCTGTGGGTTATGTGTGTGTCTGTGGGTTATGTGTGTGTCTGTGGGTGTATGTGTGTGTCTGTGGGTGTATGTGTGTGTCTGTGGGTTATGTGTGTGTCTGTGGGTGTATGTGTGTGTCTGTGGGTTATGTGTGTGTCTGTGGGTTATGTGTGTGTCTGTGGGTTATGTGTGTGTCTGTGGGTTATGTGTGTGTCTGTGGGTTATGTG